>JAAGOF010000204.1:352408-402286 GCA_010645155.1 Tigriopus japonicus
GGCAGACACCGAGGACGAAAACTTCGAAGATCTACGAGGATGGCCTCGAGGAATTTGCCGTTTTTCTCCGCCAAAAAGACACGTGAAAAGCTCAAGAGAAAATGAGGAATAAGGAAGTAATGGGAATGCGGGATTCGATAGGTAGTGAGCAAATTCAAATCCTAGCCGAGGTGATGTGGATACTGCACAGTACATTCCTCGAATTTAGTTTCAAGATCAAGGAACTCGTCACGTTTCTATCTGGAGACCCCTCGCGCCAATTAACGCATCTTTACAGTGGAATTGAACAATGCAACGGATCTCATAAACTTGACAAGCAAATGTCAAATATGAGCCATGCCCAATTATAGACAGAAGTCTTTAGTTCCGCCTCAATTAGAATATTGAGAAGTGAACACGACGAGTTGCTCCGGTTTCCGCCTTCCTGGTCCACACCGCATCATTTCTTTGGGCAAATTGCTTTTGTGTGAAGCGTTACAAATGTCTTGATTTATTGCTATTGAATGGCGTCGTTGGAAGGAACGATAGAGTTTCAGGTCACCCTACATGGAACGTGTGAGAGTATCGTCAATGACAAGTTGTGAATGGATGGGATCACCTGACAGGTCGCAGGGTCAGCTGACTTTCCTTTCAATCTTCGCAGTGATGTTATTTTTCCCATTCCAGGTCTGTGGGCATTGTTCCTAAATTTACTCACTATTTTCACACAGTATATTGTGCATCTCTATCTCGCCAAGATATGTCTCGGTAAGTGTATTTGCAGCTAGGTGTATGAACGTGTATGCATTTAGGTGTGTGTACTCTTCTGGCTGATATTACTACAACTTCTACTCCACCTGGCTTTTGTCCAAATGACAATGACGTCAAGTAGTAAAATTCCTTTCTCGAAGATAGGATCGCAGAACTTTCTGTCTATACGCTACGAGTCGGTACAATAAGTAAAACAAACAGAGATCGGAAGCACATGTTGAAAAAGGATCATATTTTGGCCACCAAGTTTGCTTTTTTCCTCCAATAAGGGGCCAAGCGAGTCCCAAGATGACGTCATGTGTCAGACCCTGTTAATAGATGCAATTCCATTCATTTTACTTACAATTAGGGCTTTGTAAGTATCGGGAGTTTTGTAAACATAATTTTGACAAAGACAAATGACAACGAAAGCAAGTTTTGTTGTCAAAGCATCTTGTTAAAGAAAGGTAGGTGCTCGTTTGATTGAATCCTTCTTTCATTCTCCTGGGCTTGAGTCAAAATTGAAAAATGGCCATTTTGTGGCTATGTTTATGATTAGATGACTAGTGTAAAATATGTATTTGTTGATTTTGCGGTCTTTCAAAATGTTCCAATTTTCCGGTAATACCTTGCACTTTTTTAAGTTTTGAAAGATTTGTTTTCGATTTCACGTTCTTGATTGTCAGTCACAAGTAAACATTTGGTTTTAACTTTTAATTCAGATTTCACACTTGAGGTTTCTCTTTCCTTGTTTGTCCTTTCCATCACACTCTTGGACATTTTCATCGTCTGTAACTCGTACCGTATGTCAAAATATTGTTGAATTCCTGATGGATGAGTAAGCGATCAAATACAAACAGAATTTGAAGCTTAAAAATGTGTTCCAATATAGGTTTTAGCCAGTCTGAGCAATATTAAACGCTTCAAATTTTGCATTTTAGCTCCTTTTTCCCCTGTCAACCCTCTTTTTATCTGAAGCCGCATATTCCAGTTTTGATTCACGTAACTAAATGGGATCAACTTCGAATCCCACCGCACACACAGTGCAGGCACTGAATCATGACCAATTTCGGAATGGGAATGACAATTCTGTCTATAAAGAACTGCAGTTTTAGATTGTGGCTTTTGATGTGTTGCCGAAAAAAAGCTTTATTTAACAAGTGACAAAGGTTCAACTGTTCTGTATGTAATACCTACCATATTTAGAAAAGCGTGCAATCGTGGCGAAAAGGGTTGAAGATTTGCCAATTATCCACACCATTCCGGGTCTTGTTGATGCGTATCTCGGGATTTAATACCTTAAATGGGTGAACCTGCGGTCATTCCCGAGGCTGAGGCAATAATTTATGCTTGTTGAAGCGACAATCTCCCCCAAGGAGCGGCCATTCTTCATAAGATCACACTTGCGGAGCTGCGTTCTGGTTCCGGAATTTCAGAGACACAATGGTTAGTTACTTTTTAAAGACGCCATGATGCTTCAGACATAACAAATACATGCAAGTATTTTGACTTTTTTGCTGCTTTTGACTCAAATACAGAGAAGACATAAAAACCATTGACATATCATGTCCAATTATGCGTAAGGAGGACCGTCACACCCGTTGAATTATTCTCCGTTGTTAATTTTTACTAAACCGAGAGGGGATTGAAAAGGTTGATTAGCAACTGCTTAAAACAATAATATACAGCTTTTTATCATCGTTTTTATTTTGTAAAAATAACTGTTTACCCTCTCAAAGGTCTGAAAACAACCTTTTTTGTAAAAGCAAATGTTCATTTCCCTATCTCTAAGTTCCTTCGTATGAAGTCTTCCCATGCTTTCATGGCTTTTTTGATGCCCTTTTACATGTATCAAATCTTGGATCAAAATCCAGGATAATCTAAATATTTTTAAGCGCAACTTACTTTTTCAGAATCGAAATGTGATGAAAAAATGAAATAAATTGAGCCATTATGAGCCAGTATAAGCTATATAATAGTAACTTGCAATGTGGATTGGCAAATCTGATTTAGAAGTGACGAAACCGGGTTTCATTGTGAAAAAAGCTAAAAGGCAATCCCTTCCAGGGATTCTTATCGTGAGGTAGCGATGTTTCAGGAGGAGCAAATACCATTGGATTAGCAGTCCACTTTTTCCCCTTAGTGTGTTACATACTGGAATGTCACAATGACATTCAACACCGTAAATGACGGTACTCCTTTCACACAAAGTCAACTAAATCCTAAAATATCGTTGTACTTTATAACAAGGGGCCTCGTGGAATCTGGCAGTGACTGATCGTTCGCAGAGATAACTAGAGCGCAGAATAATTGGCAAACAATATGAAATATTTTTGAACGTGTTTCCGCTTTTTTAATTTATTTTGAATATATTTGGGCCTTTTCAACACTGTTTTAGCATATTTTACGTCTTTTCAACATTTCGATGTATTTAAGTCGTTTTTACACAATTTAAAGAATTTAGGCACTCCTTGTTTTGATTCAAGCTTTCGCAGTTTGACTTTAGTCAAAAGGTTTTCTAATCAGCTGACAATTAATGCAATTTTGCATTTTACTTGTGCACAAAGAGCATTGAAACTATTATGATCTTTGGTAAAACAAAATGTTAAAATACACTTTAACACCTTCGAAGCATACCTCTTGGTCTAGGTTTGATTACTTCCAGATTGGAAAGACTAGGTTTGAAGTAAAAATATTTTTGAGAATGACATACTGAATTATAGGTAAAATAGAATTCAGTACAAACATTCCAGCATAAACTTGTCATAGACGTCAACGAATTTGCATTTGTATATTTTAAAATCTAATTTTAAAATATATTCAGTCTTTATTTCTAATACATTATAGACATACTTGACTGAAAATCATGTGCCTTTTTTCTTAGCTCTATTGCTAACTCTTCAAGCTTCGTTGGCTGACTCCTGTTTCTTATTTGGAAGGATGGATGGATGGATGGATGGATAGAATGCAGTGAGTCAGTGGATAACATAAGAGCGAGACAGGATGGGCACGAACCACAACGCATGATCACACGAGTCTGATACAAGAAGTCATTTTTTCTGTTTCGATAACCGGCTAAGCCCAAGTGGGTTGGTTATACGCGAGTACGTTTGTGGATGCCCTTGGTTCCTTAGTTGGCGTCAACAACTCAAGGTATTCACATCCTTCGCTCCTTCCAACAGCCAAGATGTTGTGCTCCAAAACCATCATTTTGGTCTGCTTCACTTTTGGTGCTCTACTAAGTTGTTGGTCTTGGCAGGCTTCAGCTCAGATAGTTACGTATACCTCTCCCCACGAGTCCTTGGATCTTGTTCAAAGTCCGTCTGTTTTCCGAAGAGAGGCTCAAGATAATGTGGGCGTGGACTGCAATATTTGCCGTTCCCGATGCGCCGGATTCAACCCAAAGAAATGTGACGATTGCAACATGTGTCCACTTTGTTCCTTTGCCCCAAGGGCTCCTCAGTGCAAGAATTTTTGCAAGGGCAACGATAATGGAGACAAGATTCGAAACTGCTTGAGCGTTTGCAATCGAGGTATTGCCAAATGTCAAGAATGTCAACGTGTTTGTTAGATTAAGAGTTGAAATATAATGTCGTAAGCCAGTTTATGAAATCTTCGTGATTTTTATTTGTGGTTCTATTTACAATATGGCCGCTTATCTGCCTTGGACAAATGAACACTTATGGCAATAGCAAGCTGCGACATTTGTCGAGACAAAATTAGCAATAACTTGCCTCCTTCCACGAGAGAATCCAACGCTCTTTGGACGTAAAAGTAGAGCACGCATGCACAGGTTGGCACAGGTACAAGTCATGTAGGCTTGAGGAGAGCTTGGTTCAGTTCTGTCTTCTTCAAACTGTAATATCACCACTTGTGAAGGAAGACGTGAAGTCAACGACCAGGAAAATAAGAAACTGTACATCGTGGTCGACCATGGCCGTGTTTGGCAGTGAACTTTAAATGCAGTGTGGCATGGTTCTACCCTCATGTACGTAGCTAGCCATGAATTGCCACAAACCCGGTTCCATCACTTCCTAATCGGATGTGCCAATCCAAATTACAAGCCAAGCGAACGAAGAGTGTTTTGAACCAAATCTTGGCTACGTCACCATCTTTGGTCAAAGCGAAAAGAATTTCGAATCTAATTCAGACGCCAATCAGAGTAAGGAGAAGGAACTTGGTGAGATGGTTCCTGCCTCCAACATTGTCCAGCATTTCGTGAAACGATCTAATCGCAACAGACAAATCCTCAAGATGAGTGTGGGCTTGGTGACCTTGTCCATTTTGGTCATCACCTATTCACAGTATCTACTCCACAACCACTGCGATGCCTTGGAATGTAACAACGACTTCCGCTCGAAACGACAGGTCATTGAAACCACGTTTATGTCAAAGAGTGAAAAAACCAATGCAGCCAGTGAATCTACGAGTAGTGTCAGATATCCTACATCCACATTGGGCGAAGGTGCGTCTAGTGAGGGTGAGCTAGACGAGCCAGCGGAATTTGGTAAGGAAAACAGGCACGATATTCCATTATTCCATTATGCCTTTGGATTTACAGTACACTATGACCACAAATCAAAAACAGAAGGTCTCATATCTGGGTTGTGCTAAACAGTGACCTCTCCAAAGGAGCAAACTTAAAACATTCAAGCAATCATATCGTTCAAAACTAACCTTTGTTGGTCATCTTGCATTTTGCTGGAGCATTTGTATTTTCATTTGTACCATTTTGATTGCAAAAGAATTTTAACGGTTTTCTGGCATTGCTTGTGTTTACCAAAAAGGTAACAAGACCATCCAACTTTGACTGTATTTCACATTTTGGCCGACAATAAACTGTTCGACTTTTAGGTAACGATACCTCTAGATCAAGTGACTTTACGTTTCAACTTCTTTCAGACTCGCCCTTGTTGCCACCAAAGCAGAGTCAGGAACTGGCCAAATGGTTGCAAAAAATGATGGTGGACCCGATTTTGAACCGAGCAGACCCCACTCCAATCGAAGAGGGGTCCAAAGAGTATTTGTTTCCATGTGCTCATGATGACTACAAGCTAAGTGAAAGCTTAACCAAAACCAACCCAACTGAAGGTCAAACTCTAGATGGACAAGGTTGGGTAACCTTTCCTGAAGATTCCTTATGCTACAGTCTGAAGATCCTCAAAGTAACCGGACAATTCAATGATGGAAAGCTTTCGGGAAGTGCCAGAGTAGATTTCACGGATGGATCTTGGATGCGAGGGAACTTTAATAAAGGAGTTCTCCATGGTTTAGTCAGAAAGTTCTGGTGCAAATTTGGCGATTGCGAATACTTTGAAAGCAAAAAATGGAGCTCGCCTGAGCATCTCAAGGAGGTGTGAAAAGTCGCTCAACTATTTTACCTTTAGAATTTGAAGGCATTGAACTTTTACAGATTGCTTGGTATCGCAACGGTGTTCGAACTGGATTCGCTTGGGAGTTCCTCAGAGGTGGTGGAATGATGGCAGGCGAAGTGAATGAATCAGGTGAGCTCTCAGGTCCTGAGATCTCATACATCTATCCCGATAAATACACAATGCTGGTGGGGAGCGCTATTAAGGGACAGTTCCAGAACGGGCGCGAGTCAAGACTCTCAGGGATTGAATACCACAACGAGATCATCGCTGTTCCACTTCATCTAAAATCTCAAGGACCTCTTTTTGTTCGCGAGGTCTCCAACAAAACGCATTTGGTTTCTAATGACAACAGCCTGCACCAATCAGATCCTTACGAGAAACAATTTTTAACTGTTCAAGAGTCCACACTTCGTGGAAGTGGAAGAGGGGTGTTCCTCAAAAAAGATGTGCCAATGGGAATGATCATAGGCTTCTACAATGGAGTGCGTATGTCAGATTTCGAATCTAAAATTCGAAAAGCCGATCGAAAGAGTCCTTATCGCATGGATAATGATTGGGCCAAGCCGAAGCAAATTTTAAACATACCTGAAGGATTCAGAGAGCCCCATCAGTATAATGCTACTTTGGGCCATCTGATCAACCATGGGCAAAAGCCCAATGCCTGGTATGCCATGATTGATCATCCACGTTTTGGATTGATTCGTTCTGTGGTCACCAAACAAGCTTTAAAGGCTGGTGATGAGATATTTTGTGATTATGGGTTCTTAAAGCAATACGTTCAATCCGACGAGATGTTCAAGACCATTTTGGAAGTGGGGAAAATGATACATGGATCCGAAAACACTGATGATTTCACCAAGGACATCAAAAACCATGTCAATTTTTTGAGAGACAAAGTTCAAGAATACAAACCTTACGTCGATATGGCTAAAACACTTTACTCCATGTATGCTCAGCAATAATCAAAATTGCTGCAAGATATATATTAATAACTTTTTAATGTACGTATCTTATGGGCTTACATAAATGTCAGAAAAATATCATTGAAATACAATACTGGTCCGCCATAAAGCTTTTTGTTTTGTTTTTCTGCGAAAGGTAGAGAGACAAATGTTTCTTCAAAAAAAAAAAAAAAAACCAGTGACACTACAGACACTTATTGTATGTTAGTCTCTAAAACATTTGGCTGACCTAGAAGAACAAAAAGTACTAATTTTCAAGGCCAAAAGGCCCTTGAACTAGGTAAGTCACATTTCATTCTGCAATGATGGAAGTGACATCCTTAAACATATATCTAGTCACTAATTTTTTAGTGGCTCATGTCAAGACATGCATGTTTGATTAAATAAATGTCAGCACTTAAACCCTTGAGTTCAGACCTCCAGATATTTCTTTCTCCTTGAAATAAACTACAGCACGGAGTTAATTAAAATTTGAGAAGCCATTAATTATAAATTTCTAATGCCATTTGAGACAGTTTTGAGCTGGAACTGCTACGCCTGAAAATTGGTTTCAATATTTAAAATCAATTAAAAAGTCAAATATTTTCGCCATGCTGCCTTTTTCTGCCATTTTTCAGCCACTTCTCTGATTTGTTGTCGCTACAAAATTTTTACTGCCACTGAATTTTCTCTCCTGTAATTTTTTGCCACTTTTTCCGCTTAAATTTCCTTAAATTTCTTAAACTTTCTTAAATTTAAATTTTCACTCCCATCAAGTATTCCATATTCCACCTAGCGTGCTAAATGGAAATTCCACCTAGCGTCGCTGATGCGTAGTCAAGTACAGTAATTTAGGCATTACATAACAATCCGCTCAGGGAGTCTACACAATTTTTTTCGTTTTCCAAAAGTTGAACAAAAATAACCAAAAACGAAGGAACAGAAACAAGATCTTTGTATGAACATCAAACCGTTACGACAACAGAAGAAACATCATTTTGCTTTCCTTACGGTGCTTCCTTATGTTACTGTATGCAAAGACTCTTATACCTTGGACATCTGTCTGTGTTAAGCCTTCGTCACCCAAAACATACGCAATAACCTTCATGAAGACCAAACTCTGATGCTCGCGCAGTCTTCAGGTCTGCCAAAATAAATCATGTTTGTGAACGTATAGAAAACATGGAAATTAAATTAAAAATAGGACTCAAAGAGCAAAAGATTAAGACATAAGCTCATATATTTTGTCGCTTTCAAGGCATACTACAAACATACTTCTATTATCAACTTCAAACGTACTTTATACTTGTTAGGGCTTCTTATTTTATCATGTTTTACTCGAACATCTTCTACGTAAACGCTAACATTTCTATGATTTCATTTTAGAAGCCTGATAACTAGGGACAGGAACTTTAGACGAATAAACGTATTCGTCTTTTTTCGTCTTTATTCGTCTTTTTTAACCTTATTCGTCGCGACAAATTTATTCGTCTAATTTGGATTTTATTCGTCTTTTTTCGTCTAATCCGGCAAATTTACTCAACTTTTTTCGTTTGATTAGTCAAAAATGGAAAATTTTCTTGGATTTAAAGTTTTTTTTTCTCAAATTTTAAATCAAATAGACACTTTCAAAAAAGTTCAACGCCAAAACTTGGGCCAAAGTAATAGTTAAATTGTCACTTGCGTTTTTGCGCGAACAAAATATGATCCATACTAAAATTTTAACTTGTAAGGTTTCCTGACAGACACGGAAAGAAAAGGCCACAATTGGATTGAAAAGAGCTATCCGACAATGCAAACAATTAATGCGTCTGCAAATTTGTTATTAAATATTGCCCAACTGAAAACGTTGAAAAAGGGCGGTTTTGAACTCTTTTTTATATTAATATGTAACACTGACCATTTCTTGCTCATATGGCACTTTTCCGTTTGTTACTGTTGTAGATTTTGCGTTTTACACAAGGGGACAGGTGTTTCCCCTCTTTTCGACTATTTTATGGGCAGCAGTTTACAATCGGACAATTTTATTCGTCTTTTTTCGTTTAATCGAGCAATTTTATTCGTCTTTTTTCGTCTAATCGGGCAATTTTATTCGTCTTTTTTCGTCTAATCGGGCAATTTTATTCGTCTTTTTTCGTCTAATTTGACAGTTTTATTCGTCTAAACTTCCTGTCTCTACTGATAACGTTTAGAAGATCCAAAAGGTCTGTAAATCATTTTTTTTTTTTGGGGGGGGCGGAATTTTCAATACCGCTACAAGGAATGGGATTCCCTGTAAAGAGAGTTAATCATTAATATAGTTTCAATAATTAATGTTTATATGAAATTTGATCTACCATTGAGTTACTGTTGGCAGATCTATACAACCCTTGTACGTACAATGGGTTGGTCAGGAATAGTTTTTAAAAATTTGTCTAATCCTGCCTTAAATGCCGTTAGAAGATGAGCTCCTACATATTCCCGACGAAGACTAATGGGCATCAAATTGAACAATGAAGGAGGCCTATAAAGAAGAAAAGAGGACTTCATTGTTCGAACTATCCCTAATGAAATGATCTAAAATGAACTAAATGATGAAATAAACTTGAAGGATGTATCCAAACATGAAATTAATTACCTTTGAGTTGGACTCCAGCTTTTACTCAACGTAGTGATACTTTTTGCTTACTTTATTTGGGTTCAATTAAGCTTGGTGTTCAACAAAGACTACAAAAAAACATTATCATTATTATAGCCCTTCAATTTATGAATATTGGAAGTAAAAAAGTAGCATAACTTTTTCTAGGCGCTTCATATTTTTTGTCTCTTTCTATTAAGTGAATGCAAGATTTGAAAGGAGTGGTACAATATTTATTCAAAAGATCATGTTGGGAGATTCACATTTGGCCAAAAAGTGAAAAAAATTCTCATGGCCAAGGAGACTGCTGACATTCTGATGGCTGCAGGAGGGACTTTTTGAGATGCCCAGATTTGGCCCTTCAACTCGCCAGATCTCAATTCTCTGGATTACTTTTTTTCAGGGTACATTAAAGAGGGAAGTCTACAAAGTGGCTGCAGGCCTCCATCAGGCGCCAATGGGCCGCCATTAATCCCATGGCGGTGGTGAATGCCTGCACTGCATAGAATAAAAGGTAGTTAAAAAAAAGCCATATATTTCATTGAAAATACAATGTCCTTGGTGACCTCGTTCAGGTTCTGGACAACATAAACTTTTTGCGCATTTACCTGAAAAGCCCTGTATTAGCCCTAAAAATTGTATTGCCCATGCGTTTCAACCTCAGAAGAACTACACGTCAGAGGTTTTTAGACAGAAAAAAATCATCATTTTTGCTGTCAAACTTCACCCCTACAGTTCATGTCTACGTTGGCTCTGTTTGGCGTGCAGAAGACTTGGGTACGATTCCGGCCAAATACCGCCTTCAAGTTGGAACCCTTCAGAGTCAATACTTAGCGTTGAACCGGTTGAACTGTCTTGCAATGCAAGGAATTTCCAATTTGTACCCTTGGCAGCCAAAAATTGGCAATGAGCGGGAATAATCCCACATGGAATACACATTATTAGTAATGTGCTGACTTCTTAACCAAAAAATAGTGCAGGTCAGCTTTCAGTTTAGATATGCATTATCATAACTTGAGTTGGGTAGAAATATTTTTTCTGTGGAGCAGAAAGTCTAGAGGTTTCCTGGAGTAACGTCAGTGGACAATCACGAGCGTCAATCCCGGTCAATTCCCGTTGTGAAACGTCTGGGATTTCAGCTGGAAATTTTTTTCCCCGCACTCTAATCAAAATCACACACTCTCCCTTGAACATACATTTCCAGAATCGTCACATTACCTTTTTATCACATTTAGTATTCAACTTCATTTTTTATCTATGGTTGACCCTAGCTTTATGAGTAGGAGGTAGATTTCGAGGAAATGGTATTGTTACTTAACTAATAGAGGTTCTTTCAGCTTCCTCTTTTGTCATTTCTTAGCCTCCTTATCGACATAACTTATGATGCAAAAATACCTGTCCTTAAAAAGATGTCTAACCTAAAATGGCGTGATGATTTTGACGAAGCCATGTTTGAACATCTAAATGATATACCTCATATACATACACACGGACATCTAGAATTTCCTCTATTCTAGATGTCCTTGACATACATGATATATACATAAAATATGTGATGTGAAAAATGAAAATGATTTCTTTATCAACCCTCTAGATATAACACGCTCTTGCTATTTTACAAATTTCATATTGATTGAAAAGCTTCGCTTTAAAAAAAATAATTATCTAGATTTCAAATCTTGAAATTATTAATGTCTTCAGAGATATTGAGGCTTTCGTGGGCTTCTTCTTGAGGTCACTCCTGGTCCCTTGGGTCGAAAGCTCACCTTCGCCGATATGGCAAGCCTGACCAAATAGATACACTCGCCGGGCCCCTCAGCTCTTGAGCGCCGAAAGCGCAGATCGTCTTAGGGTGACTTCAACCTCCACCCGACTAATAATGTTGACGGTTTTGTTCAACAACAAACTTGATTTAAATTTATTGGCGTGCCCTGAATTGGGTCTCTTGACGAGTAAATCCAGTGCTGACGGACCATGACAGATATCTACGCTTTTAACTCATAATGAGGGACAACAATAAAGTCGTTAACAAATCCAAATACACACAAACGACAACCTGGATCAAGGGATGGTTAAACTTCAAAATAATGAAAAAAACTTAGGTTCAAGCATTGGTAAATTACCACTAAGTTTAACTTTGGCCATACCCTGAACAAAATACCCCTTCTCGGTCTTTCCCCGCGTTTAATTAAGTTGCGGCGAGAACTTTATCCAACAAGCCTGTACTTGGTCACCTCTGGCCTTTCACAACAAAACAGCCCACTGTCCGTCCGTCTGTACGAGAGCGAACGAACGAACGAACGAAAGGACGAACATCTTCTCTGAAGAGCCTCCCTCTCTCGTTCTCCGTGAGTGAGTGAGTGACTAAGTGAGTGAGTCGATCGTAGTAATCAAGGCCTTCGTGCCTCTGCCTATCTATCATCTATCGTGCAGGTGAAACACGCCAGAGGCCCCTGAGGCCTCCTCTATCTATCGTCCACCATGAGCTACCCATCTCATCCTCCCCATCCCCGTCAATCGGGATCGGCTACGGGTCCCGGATCGTATTTTAGTGCGGGTAGTAGTGCCGTTCGTAGTGGTCGAACGCCATCAACGCCATCATCCTCGACCTCCACCATGGTTTCCGGAGGCGGGGAGAATCGATCCCACGGACATCATCATCATCACCACCACCATCACCATCATTCTCATCAATCGGTGGGAGGCGGACCCAGCGGGGGTGGGCGTTTATCCCATCGGAAGGTCAAGCGCAGTGTGCATTGGTTCCGCAAAGGATTGCGATTGTCCGATAATCCGGGGCTTTTAAGGGCGGTGAAAAGGTGTGAGACTTGGCGATGTATCTTCATTTTGGACCCGTGGTTTGCCGGATCGTCCAATCAAGGCATCAATAAATGGCGGTGAGCGAGATGAGAGGTTAAGTCGTTGATTGACGGAATAGTCGATCTCACAGGACCATTCGAGACTGGATGGAAGCATTGTTAGTGTCCGTTTGAAAAAAATCGGATTCCCTTGACGAGAGACTTCTTTTCCTGGCAGCAAATTTCGATCAGCGGCCAAAGTACAAGGCTGGATTAAGAAAGATGATCTCCGGGTTTGACAATACTTTGGCCTTTGACAAAAATTCACATCCAGTCAATGGCATCTCTTCAGATGAGAATAGCACTCGATAAAAAGTATATTAAATATGCGACCTAAGTTGTTACGATATTTAGCCAAGTATTTAACCTGAAAACGAATATGTTCATATCCAGAATTTACTGTTTTGATACCATACGCAAAATTCCTGTGTATTCAGGTATTTCTAGCCTTTAAATAACGGGCTTGGAATTAGAGTCATATTCGGATTTAAGAATATTATACTGATAAGGAGCATTACTACTCTCAAACAAATCAAGAAACATCATGTAGTGAATGTACGTATACGTATATTTTGATCCTTGGAAAAATATTTCAAGAGATATTCCTTTATCGGGTATTTCTGCCTTGACTTTATTGTAGACTTAAAACTTGCAGGTTTCTGCTTCAATGCTTAGAGGACTTGGATCAGAGCTTGCGCAAGTTGAATTCGCGATTGTACGTGATCCGAGGCCAACCCGCGGATGTGTTGCCGCAACTGTTTAAAGAGTGGAACATCAATTATTTCACCTTTGAAGAGGATCCCGAGCCCTATGGACAAGTCCGGGATAAGAATATCGTGGCCATGTGCAAGGAATTGAATGTGACCGTGGTTAAAGAGGCTTCACATACCCTCTACAATCTGGAAAAGTAATCATTATTTTACGTTTCTCTCATCCTCGTCAAAATGCTCGAAAATTCCACGCTTTGATTTGATTTGATGAACTCGCCGATAATCTAAGGTTCCAAGCAGCTTTAACGTTCTGAAAAAAATGTGTTACGTGATGAGAACATCAATTAGCCGCGTTCAAAGTATAAATCTGTCTATTTCGAAGAAGATAGGCGAACGATTTTGGTTGAACCTGATCTGCCATATCCGTCTTGGCCAGACATATTTGAGTTGCTTAATCCATGAGGCCACTTTTAATCATATGATAGGTCGCGTTGAACGACACGTTATGGTCAAATACCGGTGGACGCAATCGAATTGACTCACTTTTTCTCGTTGACAGAATAATCGAGCTGAACATGGGAAAACCTCCGTTAACTTATCGCCAATTTATCAAGATTGTCTCCGAGATGAAACCCCCGCCAGTGCCCGTTCCTGCTTTGAGTAGTCGAATGTTGGGGAATGCCACTTCGCCCATTTCCGAGGATCACGATGAACGATACGGTGTGCCCTCCTTGGCCGAATTAGGTATGTTGTAAATGAATTGATGGATATTCAATATAAGGCAATTACAGTAAGATCATGTAGGTAGGAATGTTGGCATTGGAAAATCAGAAATATAAATAACATCATTCTCTTGTCACCCCGGCAATGGAAATTGTTTGTGAAATATTATCAAAAGCATTCATTGGTTGGATCGTACACGTTTTTTGCTGAAGGCTTTTCAATTTGAGATGGCTTTATATTAATGAAATTAGTTGAATTTAAGCCAACCTATGGTCTAAGGCAGGGGTCAGCAATCAGTGGGCCCAAGGGTGGTCTTTGGTGGGCCCAGGAGCTATAGGGAAAGTCCATAATAGTGGGCCCGAGAGATAACCATAGTACAACCTGAACTTACCACCGTCTGTTTGGTGGGCCCCTGCCAACACGTTATCAAATTTGGTGGACCTTGACCTAAATGTGGTTGCCGACCCCTGGTCTAAGGTTTGTCATTAGAGTACACAGTACCGAAACAAAAGTAAAATATCAATGTTGGAAGGACAAAATAATGGTCAAAAACGACTTTGTTCCGTATATTCATAGGGTAAACTCATTTAGATAAACCCTCTCTATATAAAAGGTTTTTTGGGTTAATGTCTTCCTTCCCGAAAATACTTACATATTGATCATTTTAGTGAACCTCTTGGACTCATTTAGCGCAATTTGTGACAAACATTCAATATTATTTGAACATAAGGGTACAAAAGTGGCAGCTTTGTTTCAAATGCATATAAACTATGTTATTCATAACCATAATAATAATCATTATTCATAAACTCTCTTTGCAGGGAATCTCATTCCTTGTAGCGGTAATGAAAAATTCGCTCCCCCCTCAAAAAAAAATGGGATGAAAAATTGCTACACTTGGTCTTACCTTAAAACTGAAAACTGGGTTGGCAAGTCGGTGTTATAATTTGAAATAACATGCACACTTCAATATTCTTTTATTTTTCTTTCGATACTGCAATAAAATATTTTCATTTCTTTAGCAACGAAATTTCGAAAAACCTGTTTTCGTGCTTCAAAAGCTATTTAACGGATAGAGTTTCAATCACGAGTTCACGAATGTGTGAATTATTTTTCCTTGAGTTCAATTTACTAATCATTATCAATATTAAATGTTGCAAGAACAAAATAATCAATCACCTAAAAGTTACTGAGTTTGGCTATCTTCGGACAGATTACGGAAAGGCATTAAGGGAGAAAAATACTGAAAAAAGATCTGAGTTTGGATACGTAAATTGAAACTATTAAAACTTTTTTCTAGGATTTGATACCAAGAACCTCCCCCCGTCAGCTTGGCACGGCGGTGAAACAGAGGCTTTAAGTCGATTGGAACGCCATTTGGAACGCAAGGCTTGGGTGGCCTCGTTTGGTCGACCCAAGATGACCCCGCAGTCTTTGCTAGCAAGTCAGACAGGCCTAAGTCCATACCTGCGATTTGGTTGCTTATCCACTCGATTGTTTTATCATGCATTGGGCGACCTGTTTCGTAAGGTATGACGGTTTTTATTGGATTAATTCCCTTGGCTGGATTTCCTTCATGTAATCATTTCTTTTGTGTGTTGGCTTCAGATCAGAAAAGAGGAACCTCCTTTGTCTCTCTATGGACAACTTCTTTGGAGAGAATTCTTCTACACAGCCGCCACGAAAAATCCCAACTTTGATCGCATGTACGGCAATCCGATCTGCGTCCAGATTCCTTGGGACAAGAATCCCGAAGCGTTGGCCAAATGGGCTAATGGAAGCACGGGATTCCCTTGGATTGACAGCATCATGACTCAATTGCGACAAGAAGGGTGGATTCATCATTTGGCTCGTCATGCTGTGGCGTGCTTCTTGACCAGAGGAGACTTGTGGATCTCATGGGAGGAAGGCATGAAGGTAAGACTTTTTCTCATTTACATGCCCTGCCTTGCCTTTTAGTGCCACCTAGTGACAAATTTGTAAGCTTGGAAGTAAATCCTCGATGAGATTGAAAGAGATTGTATGTTTGAACATATTTTTTGCGTTGCAGGTGTTTGATGAGCTGCTTTTAGATGCGGATTGGTCGGTCAACGCCGGAACTTGGATGTGGCTCTCGTGTTCGTCGTTTTTTCAACAATTCTTCCATTTGTATTGTCCTGTCCGATTTGGACGAAAAGCTGATCCCAATGGAGACTACATCAGGTAAATATCAACTGTTTTGAGTTCGAAAAATTTTTTGTGCCCTTCTTTTTTTAGCACACTTTTCTTCACCTGGATTTCTTGCCGATGAATACTTCAAATATTTCCCATTCATGGTTTTAGTTTGGTTCCAAAGCAAGAACAAAAGATTCCAAGTTTCTCTCCCCTCGTTTTCCTTTTTCTCGTTTCTTAAGTCTTCTGTCGTAACTTGCTTCTTTCCTTCCATCCATACGAACCTGGTATTTGTGCTGAGATTTTCTCGGAAAAGTTTTCCGCTCAATCTCGGCCGTCCCTTCTATTTGAGGAGGAGGACTGTTCAAAAGAGTGATAAAGTGATTTGTCTGCCAGATATTTCTTGCACAATTCAGCAGCTCCTTTTCTACTCACGACGACAGATTCTCCGAACTCTGCATCAAAGCCATGAGAGTGCGAGACAATCAGAATAGATATATGTATTTCATTTTTTGTCTCATAGTCCTCTTTTTTCAATTTCAGACGCTATCTGCCCGTGTTAAAAAACTTTCCCACTCGTTACATTCATGAGCCATGGACGGCCCCAGAGCAAGTCCAAAAGGCTGCGAAATGTATCATTGGCAAAGACTATCCGTTGCCCATGGTCAACCATGCCGAAGTGTCCAAGATCAATCAGGATCGAATGAGACAAGTGTATGTTCAATTGTCATCTTACAAGAACGTCAAAACACCCGAAATGACCTCAATAGCGCACGGAGAGACTGCGGATACCAATCAAACACAGCTCAGATCCTCCGGACAGTCATCCTCACATAACAATAGGCCTGTGTATGATGCCAACCTGAACAAAAACATGCCCTCATCTATGACGTCATTGAAGCCAGGTCACTTCAAGCAACCCCAATCAACGGCAGATTCATTTCAATCTAGTAATATGACAATATTAGTCACCACACCCGGGGATTCTTGCTCACCTAATCAAGTTCCAACCTCGACCCCATCTGAAACCGTCACGGAGCAGAATGGCTCGAACTTTTTTCCAAGGCAGGACTCGAACTCTTTGCTTGAGGATTTGGATAATCTCGTCCCATCGATCGAAAAATACTCTCCTCAGATTGTTTCCGACACTCTCAGACAAGATGCTCTCATGCAACATGAACGAAATCAGAAACAACAACAGCAGCAGCAGCAGCAACAGCAGCAGCAACAGCAACAACTACAACTTCAGCAGCAACCATGAAATATTAAGATGACTGACTCTCAAAGAATACCATGAACAACGGGTCCCTCTCCACCCCTAAAATTGAGCAGAGAGATCCTAGTTTCTTGAATTGCATAAATTTGGTTGCCCTTTGAGAGCCTTGAGCTATTGTAACATTCTTGATGGCATTGAGTAAAAATGCAACGGGATGAAATCAAGTGGAAATGAAATTTCTAACTTTTCATTGTGTAGTGTTTATTAATTTGTTTTCACCTCTCATAACATATATTCTAGCTAGCTTTTAGTATCGTAACCATTGAATCAATAATTGCCCTGTGGCTCTCACAAAGGCTTTGACCAAATTGTTTCGTGTAATCCCGATTCTCATTTTTCGATGTTGTTATTTATTTCCGAAATTAAAAGAGCTTCACTGAGACTTGTGCCATGTTTAAAAAGGATTGCTTTATTTCACTTGATGTCTTTGGAGAACTAATCCAAAAACCAATTAGCAAGACTGGATGGGCTTAATTGGGTTAACTTGATTGAACCCAATGGAAAGAACTGATATAAACGTGTATTGTCTACACAGACAAAATCCTTCTCTCGAAATCAAGAAAGCAATTAAAAAAACTTCGAAAAGTCTTTTTGCGAGTGTTTTCTTTATTTGAGAATCAAAGGAGCAGAGAACTTTTCACACTTGATTTAGTCGAATCATTTGGAGGAGGAGTATGCCTTCAAATACATTTAGGGACTTTTCCAAAAGATGTCTAAAATATATTGACCTAACGTCATATTCAAATGGTCATTGATTGCCTTCACTATATTTGACCTTTAAGGGCTTGCCTAGAGTCTTGATTTTTGTCTCCTTATGAGAGTTTCTATACAATGGTTCAAATGTTTCTGAATAATACTTTATACTGCGCACCTACGTAAACTACATGTTGTAAAATCAGTCGATTCATTTCCTCTCGAGAAAAGGTTGGAGTCGAGAACTGAGCTTGATGGGGATCCTCAGTTTCTTTAACCGTGCGTGAAATGCGTTAACGATTGCTCACTTGAAAGAGATCTCTTTACCATTGCTCATTCTGATCGAAGCCCATTACTTCATCTCACTCAAGGAACTACTTGAATATTAGGAAAGTCAGATTACATACATGGAAGCCACAAGACCGTACCCGAGTTATGAATTCATTGGTACACCAATTCTCCTTCATATTTTGAGATTGGCTAAAGGTATTTTTCTACTTGACCTAACTCTGTTGGATTTGTGCTCCTTCGCTCGATCAGGTCAAATGATCACAATCAGGTTGGTCCAATCCTAATGTACGCAATGTAAGGTGCATTAGATATTCAATGAAGCAACTAATCAGACTCAGGATTTGCTGTAAAAGACCACCGATCTTTTTTACCTTTTCACGGACCCACGGCTATTGAGCCATTATGTTATCATCCCTTCTTCTTTCCTCGTAACGAGCCCAGCCTTTTCACAGCATTAACTACTATTACGTACTACGTATTTTGATGGTTCAATTGGTTCACTCGCAAAGGCTCGGAGTTAAACTCCTTTTAGGAACACATTGTTCGAATTTCAACGTCATTGGAGCTCAGTGTTTATTAAGCCGCTAATAGGGTCTTAAATCAAGGCAAAATGTTTTCAAATGAACCCAAATGGAAAGCCCTCAACCCTATTCAGGCATGTTTAAGAATCGCCATAAACTGCATCTGAGTTGAATTAACGATGGAAAGTAGTGATGGACTAAAAGGGTTCTTAACCGAAACCGAAACTGAAAGTAGCAGACAATAAAATAATGCATATTCATAATTCACCTTAACTTATTCAGATTCTTATTACCCATAACATAGAAGAAGGGATAATCGATTTTTGTAAGTTCGGAAACGATTCTGTTTCAGAGTTTTTTCGAGTTTTCTCTGAAACTCCATTTTTTTTAGTGCATGTTTGCTTCGGAATTTCAGTCCATCATTAATAGAAAGTACGTGTATTTAGGAAAGCTTCTTTCATTTTCGTAAAAAATGAAAAGACCAATAAAAAGAGAAGACTAAATTGTGAAAAAGATCATATGTGGTGTGAATAAAAAGCACTTTCCTAGGAAAAACAGCGGCGAAAGAATTTTAAAGCATCCAAATCTCAAGGTTTCTCAAATATCAATAAATTAAAAATACGAGTAACTATTACATCCTTATCTCAAAATCGATTCAAATGCTTCTTATACTACAGTAGATTATGAAAGAAATTCTGTTTTGCCAGGTGTGCGATACTAGTACTGTATAGTAGTAGTAATTATCAGACTCCAGAAACACATTTTCCCATATAATTGAACACGTTCATGTTATCAAAAGAAACACGAAGTACCAGTTCTCAAGATAAGTGTCTGCGTGCGTGTGTAAAGGGTCAATTCAGGTCAAGCACGTGTTGCCATGGAACTCTCCATAGAATATGACCCAAACTTTGGTTCCATGATTGAAGAAGAGCTTTCCTCTGATTGGGAACAAGCGGCAAAATCTAACGTGAACGACATTGCAGTAGAGAGATCCGCTAAAATCAAGGTAATCTTACAATATTTGTACTTTTACCCTAGAGAACCTTTAAAGTACGTAGTTTATTTATGTCTCTTCTTCAATGAGTTGGCATTTTGATTGAGCTATGACCATTTTGCGCAGGCATTTCGCGATCTTTTGGCTCAACACTGCATTCAACTGAGACCAGGCGATGATCATCAACTTTTAGGCATTTTACGCTCAGCTAATTGTGACGTCAAGAAAGCTTTAGACGTAGCCAACGAGTTTCTGGAGTACAAGATTCATTGCACTAATGGTGAGAAACATGTACCTATAATGTATCATCACCCTTGCCATCTTAATGCTGTATTCCCATCCTTCACAATTCATTGCAGTCCTGCCGTCTACTGTCCGAGAAATGATTACAGATAACCTAAAGGTAGGTTGAAAGCATCTCTTCCGTTGCTCGAGATGCTCAAACACATCTCAAGATTACAATGGAATAACTGGATCATCCCTATGTTTTCCTTTTTCAGAAATTTATGGTTCTGCCCCATCGAGACAAGGTATACTACGATTAAAGTTGACAAAACGACCTCGTATGCCTTTTACTCCTTATTAAGATGGGCCTTCACTCCATGCAGCATGGTCGGCGGATAATCGCTTACCAAATGTGGGATGCTGACAAGTATCCGTACAAGACCATCATGGAGATGTTCTACGTTCTTTGCATGATGCTCTCCAGGGAGGTCAAAACTCAAATTGCCGGAATCACTTTAGTGGGTGATATGTCTGGCATGTCCAGAAAGCACGTGCCCTCCACGTGGTCAGATGTCCAATCTTGGGCTACGTTTATGAAGGTGAGGATTGGGCATACATCTAAAGGAGTTTTGCCATGGCAATATCTAGATTTGGGGAGGGAAAAAAGATCAAAAAGGTTATTGGATCTTGCCCAGTCTAAGATGGGATGTGTAGAAAAAGTTGGAGCGGAATGTACAGTGGGCCTTCAAAGATTTGTTGGTAATCGATCTTCATTGCTTCGACGAAACGGGGGGAATGAAGGGCGAGAAGTAAAAAGCTTGATGGTAACGAGCTTATCAGTGCTCTCTAAGAGGTTTTGAGTGGTTTGGGTTTATTGTAAAGAACCCAGCTTTCGCCATAGTCACTTGACTGAACCTTATCCCCTGATTACATGGTCACATGAAACTTGTTACAAGTCCTCTCTTAAATTGTCAAGTGTATATGGGCATATCTCTTCTTATTACAACTCAACAACCACTTCTTAGCGCAGTGTAGCCTTGAAAAATACTCTATTTCCTACTTTGCTTGTATGCACTCATAGGTTTTCCACTCTTCGTGAGCAGCAGCTAATGCTTGCTGGCTGGTTTGCTCTGCACCAAAAATGGCTCTAATGTCTGTGGGTTCATCCATGCGTAAATGCATGAAATGAATCCGACCAGAATCGAGCATGGATGGATGACATAACTTGCAAGGTTGTGTAAGACTTCAATCCCATAGGAACATTCATGATGTCAGAGCCTCTTCAGATGGAAGACCGGACACGGGCATTTGGTAAACTTTCAAGACAAAACTCTTCAGAATAGACGCCCGTAGTTGGTCATTCACTTGTGATTAGTTCTGATGGCCGATCAAAGCAGGAGCTTTCTAACCCTAAAAAGCCAGGTTGGCTTTCGAGATTGGGAACGCTTCGAAATGGATGCTTTGAAGTGAAGTTTACTTTCTCTAGGATGTGTGCTCGAATAGACTGCCTTAAGCTCTTTTTGAACGCCCTTCCTTATATTTGTTGTTCAGCAATTATCCGTGACTCGTTTAATCAGAAGTTTTTCAATTTGACTTTAGGGCGGTGTTCCAGTTTGGTTCCACTCAATCCATATCATCAATGGACCGTGGTTGTTTGAGTTCTTGTACAGTTTTGCCAAGCCTTTGTTAAACGACAAAACCAAAGGCAATGTCGTGCTCCACAAACGAGCCGATGGTTTCAAGACTCTTCACAAAGAAATCGACCCAAAAATCCTACCTGAAGAATTTGGCGGAACCGCTGGAAATTTGGATAACAGTTTGTGCCTCTCTGCTGCTTTGAAATTGGACGATTATTTTAAAGATATGCATAATAGTCGTAAGAACTGATTTACCAGGCATTACAATAAGCTTGAGTCATATTTATTGTTTGTTTACCGGTAGTGGGCTCATTTTAAACAAAGATTGTATTGGGTGGTTTAATTTGTAGCGACAAGTGAACTAAAATTCATTTGCCTATTAGGGAATAAATGAAAACGATAATTGAGGACTCAGGTGAAAGAAACAGAAGGGGGTACATGAATTATTTATCAAAAATTACCACTAAGCAAAACAACACTGACGTTAGTTAGAAATTACAATCAAATAATGTACTTTTTGAAAACAGTTTTTTCGTCACGGCATTAGCACAAAACACGCATGAAACTTAGCCTTATTTGCAACGCTTTCTAATTTCATTATTGTAATATTTGACACAAAATTGAAATTAGACGCCAAAGTTTTTTCATTCAATTGCAAGCTGATTAAATTCCAAGGCTAAAAATTGAACACCCAAAATTAGAACAGTTGAGGTAATTTGAGCTAACATATTCAAGTTCGTGCTCATTTCAAAGTTATTTTGCTTCTATTTTGGTGGTTGACGAATGTGTTCAATCAAGAAAATAGGCAGCATTCGAAGAAGCAATTATGATTGTTGTGATTTGCTTGAATTATTTAATGCTATATTTTCAAGAACTGCACTTGTTATTGTATATGTGTGGGAGAATCTAGAATGCCTTACACATTGCAAATTTGGGTATATCAATTCAGAGGAGGAATTGCTCATGGTAACGTCATCAACTAATCCGCAAAAAAAATATTGGATAATTCAAGTTTTTTAGTCACCATGAAAGGGGCTTTTCATCGCAATGAGTACTTGTGGAAAACATCTTGCTTTTCATAGAGGTTCCAAACAATGTTTCCCGAAGTTGACAAGCTACGACAGCTTGACATGGCCAATAAAAAGTGGTAACTGGACACATTCTGGTCCGACAACCAAGAAACAAAGTTGACTGAGATGAGCGCTCAAAAGAAGAGCCAACATCTGTGTCTTAAGAAATTATCTCTTTAGGGTTCCAAACGACATGTGATTAACAAACAAAAAAGCTAGAGATGAATTGCCTCTTTTTAGTTGCCCTTTATGTAAGAGGCAATATTCTATTTTCGTTAACTTGAAGGCCTGTAGCTTGTTTTTTTTTAATGTCAAAAATTTGCGACACGTTTTTAACGTGGATTTTTGTACACATTACCATTTTCTGCCATATTCTGCCACTTTAAAATTTCATTGCCACAAACTTTTGTATACTGCCACAGCTAAGAAGGCTAAATTGAACTCCTAATGGATTCTTCAAAAAGCAACCAGTTATTTAAAGTTCCTGTTGTAGAGTGTTTCCCTGGTATCAGGAGGAGCTTTCCCCAAAAAACAAAAAAATGTGGCAAAAAGATATCCAGGCAAATTGTCATAACTAGAGACAGGAAGTTTAGACGAATAAAACTGTCAAATTAGACGAAAAAAGACGAATAAAATTGCCCGATTAGACGAAAAAAGACGAATGAAATTGCCCGATTAGACGAAAAAAGACGAATAAAATTTCTCGACTAGACAAAAAAGACAAATAAATGGCTTCATTTGACGAAAAAAGACGAAAAAAAAAACCTGACTTTCACGGTAGTAAAGACTTAAGAATTGCCTGTAAATAGGATACAAAGAGCTTTAAACTGCTGCTCATAAAGTAGACGTAAAGTGTGTCCCAATTGAGGGGAAGCACCTGCTCCCTTGTGCAAAACGGCAAAATCTACAAAAGTAACGAACGGAAAAGTGCCGAATGAGCAAGAAATGGTCAGTGTTACGTATAAATTACGATATTAATATGTTTATTGCGACTCAAGGTCATGTCAGGTTGTATAAAATAAAGTAAAATATTGTAAAAATATATATATGTGTTCTCATATAAATGGTTGTGACATGTCAAATGTTAAAAAACGTTATAATAGACAAATTATATTGTGGTATCACAGGTGAGTTGACTTGAATGGTTTCAGTGCACATGAAAGAAATGAAGAGGAGATTGACAGACAGTACAAATACAATTGGGTAGAGGAAGATGATGAAAATCTTGGTTATTGCAGTAGATAGGGTGGGTCAGATTGAACAGATCCTTCGTCAGTTCCCGTCGTTGATGGAGTTGGGCAGGAAGCCGGACGAAGGTGCGTGACCGCCAATATTCCGAAGGGATGTCAGGCCAAGGACAATAAGGTGTTGTCAAGTCCTTGACCGGGAAGGACATCATATGTCCAGACATCACCTCCGGAAAGGTCAGGTTCCTAACACTATTGGACACTAACCTTGCCAGCCCGATGGTGAGGGGCTCGGTTTCGCATAGGAAATGGGTCCATGCATTATTGGCATATTGGGGCACGCAGAGGTATCTTTTGAGGAATTTGGTGAAGGTGGCATCGGCGGATTTGAGGGCGGATTGGGCGGAGTTGGGAAGCCAGAGGTGAAGGCCGTAGAGGAAGATGGGGGTGATGTAGGTCCGGAAGAGTTGAAGAACTATTGGCAGAGGAAGATTCTTGATAGGAAGTTTATTGCATATGTATCCGATCCTGGCCCTGGCCTTGGTTATTGCGATGTTGAGGTGTTTGGTGAAGGAGAGTTGGGTGGTGAAGGTGAAACCGACATAGTTAAAAAACTTGACGATTTCAATCGGACTATTATTGATGTGGAAGGAGGTGGGAGGCAGACGACCTTTATGGAAAACCATGGCCTTTGTCTTGATGATGTTGACTTGAAGGCCGTTCTCTTGGCAATAACCGTGGAGAGCATTGATGGCATTTTGCAATTCCACGGCTGAATCAGCCAAGAGAACCAGGTCGTCTGCATATTGTAGATATTGTATTCTATTGTTGTTGATGATGGGGCCTTGGTGAGAAAGGGCTTCGGGCAGGTCGGATACATAGAGGTTGAAAAGGATTGGCGATAGTGGATCCCCCTGCGGAAGGCCGATAGATGTGAAGTAGCAGGGGGATAGGTCCTCACCAGATCGAATGGAGCATCTGAGTCCCGCGTAGATGTCCGCAAGCAGGACACAGATGGAACGCGGAATTCCCCATAGTTGGAGTTTGGAGAATAACCGCGTTCGGTCCACCCTGTCGAATGCTTTGGAAAAATCCACAAAGCATCCATATACTCTCCTCTTAGTGCTGATGTTTGATTGCACAATTTCGTAGAGGAGAGTGGCTGCCGAGGTGGTTGAGCGGCTTCTCCGGAATCCGAATTGGAACTCGGGAAGGAGATTCCTTTCCTCGGCCAATCCGGAGAAACGGGCAGCTAGCAGGGTGGACATCATCTTCAAGAAGGGGTTTTCCAAGGCAATGGTCCGATGGTTGTCTGGAATGTCTTTGGGCCCCTTCTTATGGATGAAGATGATTGCTGACTCCATCCAGTCTGGTGGGAAGATAGATGTTTGGAGGGCGTGGCTGAAGAGATCTTGAAGGAGTGGTTGGATTTGGGTCCGGAGAAGTGCAAGTTGGAAGGGAGAAACCCCTGATGTCGATGGGGCCTTGCTCGTCATCTTCTTGAAGGCCTCATCCATCTCGGATTCCGTGAAGGGCTGCAAAAGGGGATGATGTTCTTCCAAGCAGCCCTGGACCTCCTCCACCACTGTTTCGGATGACGATGAAAACAGTTCTTGGCAGTGGAGGAGGAATTTGCTCACCGGAATTTCCGAGTTGGCGGCGGGCTTTCTTGCACGTTTGTACAAGCCCGCCATTCTGGACGAAGCCGATGAAGAGAGCAGGTTCTCCACTTCCAATCTTTGGTGGGCCGACTCGGCGCTCCTCAGAGACTTGTGGTACGCCATTCTTGAAATCGCGTATTGCTCCCAAGTCTCTGGTGTTTGGCTCGTCTTGGCATTTCGCAATTTTTGGAGCATTTGACCCCTCAGTTCTCGATGGTATGAGTTGAACCAAGGGGTCTTGGGTCCTCTTCTCCTCGCCTGAACTGAAGAGGACCCTTGGAATGCTTGCGAAATACCTTGGGCCACTGCAGTTGGATTGTAGTCCTTCCGGGTGTCGATGGATAACTGCAGGGCCTCAAGTTGAGCCGCGCACTCCTTCACATTGACCACGCACCTCCCCTTTCGAGTCACGCCCAGATGATGGAAGTTTCTGGGCATTTTGAAGGTGACTGAAATAGGGAGGTGATCAGAAACGGCCAGTTGATGAACATAACTGGCCGGAGATGGAAGATTTTCTGATATGAAGATGTGGTCAAGAACGGAGGCGCCCCGGGAGTAGGTGTGTGTTGGGACTCCCGGGTCGGAGCGCAGAGTGATTCTCCATTGACTCAGAATCTTGGCGAGTTCGGAGAATTCACTCGAGTCGGGACGGATGTTAAAATCACCACCAATGATGACTTTCTCCGGATTCTTCACCTTCTTGAGGATGGATGTGAGGTCCGAGACGAGGTCGTCATAGTCCGTGGTTGGCTGATAGTAGACGCCAATGATGGTAAAGCCTTGGGCATCCACGGCTATGTGATGAGGAGAGGACGAGAGTAGGGTGGGCTCAAAGCGTTTGGTAATGTAGAGCTCCAACCCTCCACTGGGCCTGCCACGCCCAGCGGGCTTTCTGGCGTGAACCACAAAGCTCTGCTTTCCAGCAAAGCAGCTCTCGTGTTTCTCCTCGGTGACCCACGTCTCGGACAGGAAGGTGAAGGCGTGTCCTCGGATCTTGTTGAGGCACTGACCCACTCCAGCCACTCGCAGCATGTTCGCCCGTCCATGGCAATTCAGGAAAAGGGCCGACACCGGTTGATTCCCTCCTCTCCGCTGTTTCCGCCGCCGCCGATGATTCCTCGCGATACCGAGTTGTTCAATCTGACCTAGAAGAGATGAGTTGATATGGGATTGAGGGGGAAAGGGAAAGGAAGATTGGGAAGAGGAGGAAGAGGACAAGGGCGTTGAAGGGGGTTTGAGGGCAAGCAGCTCACGTCTTGAGTAAGACGTGGCCGGGGGATTATGGAAAGAGGAAGGATTGGAAGGGGAAGGAGTACACTGAAGGGGGGTTATCACAGGGTCATTGGGGGCCACGGCAAATCGTGGGCGTGTCCCCACTCACGGATATCACAGATTTGTACTAATAAAAACGAATTAAAACATTTTTTTGTCACGAGAGGTAAAAAAAGCGTGTTCGCCATTCGAGGCGTCAGCTGACGATTAAAAAAAGAATTCAAACCCGCCCTTTTTTCAACGTTTTCAGTTAAGCAATATTCAATTCCAAATTTGCTGACACATTAATTGTTCACATATTGGGATAGCCCTCTTTTCAATCCTAAAGTGACCTTTTCTTTCTGTGTCAGTCAGGAAACTGTACAAGTTAAAATTAAAGTGTGTATCATATTTTGTTCGAGCAAAAAAGCAACTGACAATCAAACTATTACTCTGGCCCAAGTTTTGGCGTTGAACTTTTTTGCAAGTATCTCTTTGCCTTAAAATTTGAGAAAAAAAAGCTCATAATCCAAGAAAACTCCTTTTTTGACGACGAATCAGACGAAAATAGTTGAGTAAAATTGCGGGATTAGACGAAAAAAGACGAATAAAATCCAAATTAGACGAATAAATTTTTCGCGACGAATAAGGGTAAAAAAGACGAATAAAGACGAAAAAAGACGAATACGTTTATTCGTCTAAAGTTCCTGTCCCTAGTCATAACTGTCCAGAAGTAAATGAAGGAGAATTTAGTGTTTTATTCGGAGGAGATCCCACGTCTCCAAAATGAAACATTGATCTTTAGTTTTTGGGTGTAAGTTGAGTCAAAGGTCCCCTTCCTCAAATAATTTAATCATCAACATCAAATTATTATCATGGCTAAAGGTGGATGAAGATAGAAGTTTAAAGATCCGGCGTAAGATGGAGCAAAACGTGACCCTGATTTTCCTTCGTATTTTGGGTCGTTTTGAATACAACTACGATATTTATTTCATCTGAGTATTATTAATTAAGGCCAAAAATATTGCCAAAACAAAAACTCTAGAATAGATGGTGTTAATTGACCATTTTGTCTTAGGTTTCGATATAACCAAAACAACGCTAGTTCTTAGACTAAGTTGTTTATTTTAACCACAAGATAGGGCATCCAAGCCACGGTTTGCTAATCTTCACAAAAGCATTAAATAACACTTAGATTCTTACTAATAATTTTGTAAGATAAAAAACGACAAAAAGGTGATTTTCTTTAAATTGTTAAATTGGCACTTGAAACCCCGAAATAAGTGGTGTTAGGTTTCACGAGGTTCATTTTTGGCTTCATGCCACAAATCATTGCAAAGTTAAGAGATCTAGGCTGTCGATGTTTTGTGAAGGGTTTCCATATTTTGCGCCAATCTTGCGCTTTCAAGGGTCTAGTTGACGCGAAAAAATGACACTTTTTTGTAGTAAATTGTGCTATTTGGGGTCTGGTTTGCGCGAAAATTCCAACACTTTATGTGGCAACTTGCACTTTTTAAAATATCATGGCGCCTTTCACTTGATCTATTTGGAAAGACTGCTTTAGTTGCACTCAGTATGTGCAAGAAATGCAATTAATGTAAAACTACATATTACTACTTGTGTAGATAAATGTAAACGTTAATAGCAGTTTCTTTGGTTTTTCCACTTTTTGAGCATAGAGGTCATTTGCTGAACGTGGTGAATTTTGAATTTCCCTTTATTCACTTTGCCTCAAAAGTGTTACATGTTCAGAACACTTTGTTCCATTAAAAGAGCAAGCTCTTGTTTGACCAAAATGATTTTGTATTTTTCAGATCAATAGAGCCTACTTGACCTTGGTTTATCTAATCTAACCCCATGAACATCGGTTTTCTCACTATTTCTCGTTTTTGACAATTTTCGAAATCTTATGCATTTTCTGGCCCTTTTTCTCTTTTTTGCATTTTTGGCCTTTTTTGTGGAAATATGGTGTTTTCAATCACTGCCAGTTGTTTCTTAGGTAACGAATGAAAATGTGAAAATAAATATGTTCCAATTCCAGGGACTTCAGACCCAAAACGCAAAGTTTTACTACACCACCAACAACTTAATTTACAACAACCGTTTTTTTAATAATCTTTTAATGAAAAACTAAGCGCTATGAATGTGTTTAGGGTCTTTATGGCCCTTAATTTTGACTTATTCAACTAATGATCAAAGTTCATGACGCTTGAAATGCTTTTGCTAATTCTTTCCTTCGACAACAGAGCTTTTTACACAAGGATCTGTGTATAGTGCAAATTTATTTAGTCGAAATTTTCCTCAACTGTGTGCTCTTTTTACATTTTTGTTTTTGATGCATTTTTTGCGTTTTTATTTGCATCATTTGTGCAGCCCTAATTTATCACAAGCAATGGCACGTCATTTCAATTGTCAGAGGGCTCGTCCAAATAGTTATTAAAAGTAAAGTTTCTGATGGATTTTTTTCTTCATAAAATTGGGACCATGGCGATATTTAATTAATGTACTAAATTATCATACACAAATGTTTCCAATTCAAACGTTGCAAGAGTATTCTTGTGCAATTCTGTTGAAGTTAATTATATTTAATCAATTTTAACTTGGTTGTTTCCTATCTTGCACTCTTTTTGAAAATCTTGGAGATCTGGACAACCATTTAAAATCGCAACCCACTGTCGTTACAGTTCCTAGAAACTTTTATGTTTTATTTTTGGCAAACCTTTAATTTTTTCCTAAGGAGATATCCTCTACCAGTTGAGAAAACTTAAATTGAGGAAACCCTATGCCTGGTTAGGACTTGATCATCTCATTTAGTAAAATTCGTGCACGTTTGTAAACCCAGGATATTGATTATTTTCGGACCCGAAATTTTCAAAAAGTTTGCTTTAATGTGACTAATAACTGATAAGTGATAACAAAGTGCTCTTTATCATTGCATGATTGATGAGCCTTAATACGTCATAATATTATTGACCTTCAAGTTCGCATTACGTCAAAACGAAAAATGCAAAACATACTTTACACAAAATCAGTTCATAACGTCCTTTCTAAACAAAAGCGATAAGTAGTATTGAGTCACGTTGCAAATATCTTGGTTGCAGATCAACAGTTGTTCACGTCTGCCTTTGTTTCGGTATTGCATCTAAAATTCGGTCCTTACTACACTCACCAGGTCCTCAGAGTTCATCGAATTCGCTGGGTTCTTGGTTGATGTGTACATGTAATATAGAAGTCCCACACAAGATACCGCATCCGCTCTTGCTCCCGTCATCAAGTCATCATCATAGTCATGGTTCTCGCCGTCGTCGTCGTCGTCATGTTGGCGTCTATTGGGCTACCAAGAAGGGTGGTGACACCACCACCATCTCCCACATCAACTGGGCCTTAACCTTCAAGCGAGCGATGCTTGCTTGCCCGAGAACCTTTAGACAGGACTAACAGGACTACCAAAGAAACCTATTGGTTGGCTCATGGAGGCTGGAATGACGAGGGACCGTCGGTTGATCGAGTCTGAGCGACTTTTATAGAAGCGTTCTTGAAGTGAGGAGGACTTTGGGATCCGCTAAGCCAAAAATTCCTCATTCTTGGGAGTTTTTCGGATAGAGGCAGGGATGTCTTGTCTCAATCGGGTTTGATGGATGCCACAGATCAAAAAATCTGACTTGTTTTTTTTGTGAATGACAACAAGATTATACATGTGGTATAATCCCATAGCTTGGCATACTTTACTTTAATTTTACTAATAAATATATCGATATTTAAAACATCTCATGCGTGCGTGAATGCGATTTGTCCCATTTTTTTAGATGAAACTTTCAAGTACTTCAGAGAAACCAATTAGGCAAAGATCTTTCCAAATTGTTTAATTACCCATCCAATTATCAATTAAAAAAAAAGTTTTTTGCGCACCTTAAAATTTTAGAAGAACTTTTGCCACATTATCATAACCAGGGCCACCAGATAGTTGTAAATTACATTTTACAATGTAATTACCAAAATCTGCAATTTTTGCCCAAAATTACATAAATGGGGAAAATTTTACATAAATGTGGTTAAATTGCCTGTTTCAATGGAACTGATATGGCAAAATGTTTAATTTTATGACAAAGTCAAGATAAAGAAGCAAGAATATACAACGCATTACTTTTATCACTAGGAATATTTAGTTTATTATCAGACCCGCTTATTGGTTGTAAATGACATTTTATATTGTAGTTACAAAAATGTACAATTTTTGTCCAAAACTACAAAAATGTGGGAAAATTTGGAAAAAATGGAAAAATACTTGTTCTGTTGAGTGAGAATGATTTACAAGAAGGATGTCAAAATCAAAATAAGAATAGAGGCGATCAAATTTTTAACAATCGTGACAAAATATATTTTTTAGCATCTTTTCCTAATTATGAAACAAAATTTAGATGATACAAGTATGAAAACGGTAATTTTTTTTTTAGAAATATGTGACCAAATTACCAAAATATTACCAAAAAGTCCGATTTTGTTACATTATATCTCAAAAAAAATACCTAAATTAATACATTTTAACATGATTTTATGATTTTTTTACATAAATTTGGTGGCCCTGATCATAACACTACAAAAGACAATTTGTATCAGTAAAAGTAACTGTCTGGAGCTAAATTGCATGGGATAGTTGCGATTTTGTACGTTAGTCATTGAAAAATTCATTTTGTAATTAATGATTTAATGCTGGATGAACAACCGGTCAAGCACTTGAATAGAATGAATTTTGAGACGCAGATCAATTCTATAAATCCTCTAAGTTCAAGAAGCTTAACTTCAAGAAAGAACCATTATCTAAGTGGAAAATGTAATGTGCCAAAATCATATTTTATCCATTGCGTCATTGCATCACCATACAAATCTGAGCTATTGTTTTTAAATAAAAACCACAATACTGAACACAATCTTGCATTAAACCCCCTCCTCTCGCCTTTTAAGTTTCAGAACAAAGAATAGCCGCTTAATATACATTTGGCACAATTTCATTACCTCTTTGGCTCCAGAATCCCCAAATAATCTGGCAACAATGGCAGTAGTGATCCTTGGACCTAGTGAGTCATTTGTAGGCGAGCGAGTGTAGTATGTTGGCATGTGTCTTCTCTGAGAATTTCCACGACTCGCCCAAGCTTGAAGGCGCCCTCAACGAACGAGTCACACTAGAGAAGTTTGCCGGAACGGGAGAGCGGATTCGCTCGTTGTTTCGTTCCAACGCGAAGGGGCCTTCTTCCATTCCACATGATGATGATGGTGGTGGTGATGATGACGGCGACGACGACCACCACCGACAAGCCGAGAGTGGGGCCGGACGAGTGCATGGAGAGCGAGTACGTCCACGTCCACGGCGGGTGACTCGGAGTTTGCGTCACTTTGGAAGTTGTTGATTCAAGTCTCTATTTGTGTTGGGTGTAGAAAGAAGCCTTTTTGCGGTTCCATATTGAGAGCCATCATCAACAGGGATCCTTTTGGGACACTTAGAATACTAGAAGCCTTGAATTGTGACGGCAACAAACCGAACACTTGACTGTCGGCACTGTCTGTTTGAAGTGATCTCGTCGGTTTGTTGGCTTGTTCCTCCTAATCAACGTGGTTCCATTTCGGAGAGTGGAAACGAGGCTGCTGTTAAGTGAATAGCCTGACTGTCAGGAAATACTTTCTACCTTAAGGTAAGAATAGTGGCACGTTTTTTGGATTTATCCCTGGCTGAGGGCTGATTTGATGGCCATTGAGCAAGATAACGATGTCTCAGATGACTGTCAAGCAAGTAATGCTCCAAACATGTGCTTTGTTCTATTGGCAGAGTCAACATTTTCGAGTGATGGAATCGACTGATTCTCTCTTATCTGTACACGGAGCTCTAAGTTTGTTTAATGACCATTCCATTGGCTCTTTTGAGCAACAGGTAATTTTTTTGTTAGTCTGTCTCTCTTTCAAATAGTACAGCTTTGGCACGACAGACAACTGATTCATGTTAAGGTTGAAGTACATTCAGATGCTAATCGTGAGCGAGAAGTGGGTGTACTAGATTTCTCGTGGAAGGATTTACCTGTTTTAGATCTCAAGCACCTGTAGGGTTGGTTGGTTGGTTAGTTGCTCGGTGTGCTAGATCTCACCGGGCGAACTTCAATGCCAACTTTTATGATCTGGTACCGCTGACGACCGAAATGGGGTTCAGACAATCAAAACTTTGGGTGGTTGCTCATACGCAATGTCCTAGAAGCCTTGCAAATATATTTTGTTCTGCTTGCCTTTCAAGCATTTTGTTCACGTGGAATGCATTGGATGCGTTTATTGTTCAGCCAGTCTTTGTGGCTAAGATACGTTTTTCTGATCTCTGGCCACGAAGACCGATAGTTTGTGTTTTTGGTTTATCGGAATCTAATTGAACAAAAGATGATTGGAAGCGGATGCTGACATTCTAGATTTGATCTTTTTTCTCATATCCAATAACTCAACACCTGGAATTTAGAAAGAGTTGACAAATTCGTGCATTCTAGAGCACCAATATGGTCACAGTTCAAATAACGTTGCAAGAGGACATTCCGCTTGTTTTTGCGGTTTGTTGGACGATGAATGAATCATTAACAACTCTTCCTCGAATAAACCGGTTGATTTGGATGACTTCATTACTACTACTTCATCATTTTATACGGGCTCCTGGTCTATAAACACAAAACGATCTAAATTTAGGCCATTTTGCAAGTCAATGCAGGTGTGATTTTTGTGTCTTTTTCAACCTTATCAGACCAACTCAAGCCAGATCGTTTTGTCTAGACTATCTTTCTCTCGTTATCAACAAATATTATTACATGATGTACTTCATTATTTCGAGCATATCACGTCATCATCGTGTCCATGCCATGTTGGTGGTTCGTTGTTGAAGAATCGATGGAACAGCTCAAAGAGCGAAACTTCTCGGGGAACCGACTCCAAGATATCTTTTGCATTTGATTTGCATACTGCGGTTGCTCTACAAGTTCACACAGACTTATGATTATGTTCAATGGAGCTCGTTGTATCGTAATCATGTGTGGTCGATCTTGAACGAGAGAACATCGCGTAATCAAATTACTGAGCATTACTGCCTGAATAATCCCGGGTCAAGAGGTTGCCGAAAAAGTACTGGATAATGCGAGTAGAAGGGAGTTGGAAATGGACCAGCCTCGTTAGTGGTGATATCATTATTCACTTGATGTTTCACTCAAGCGTGTTGTTGACGGAGGAACAAATTGCTCATGCAAACCACTGTAATCTTTTCGAGAGGCTTCGATGGCAATGAAGCTCGTGAATATCAAAGGATGAAAATTTCCATTGAAAACATCCCACATCTTTGGTCTAAAAACGTTTTGACCTCCTACATGTGGCGGCTCACGAGAGGAATTTCCAAATTATGTAGATTTTGGAACATTTTTCTTCTCTTCTTTTCCATTTTTTTGTAAAACAGTTTTCCTCATTCTATATTCGAATTTTCAGAAGCCACAAATAGCTCCAAGTATCTCCATTTAAGATAACATCAAAGAAATATCCAGTCATCCTAGGGCTCAAAGACAAAACCATTATTGCCCTGGTTGAAAGCCCTCCATTTGTTTCTTTGTGGAATATTTTCGTTCGTTTTCATATTTTCTTCAAACTCTAACTAATTCATCGCTCTTTCTATCTAATTCCAATGCGGACAAAAACAGTTTTTACTGAGTCCATTCAGCAATGAATATTTGAGCTCCGATGGAGGTCTTAATTAACCCATTCGTGCCATTGATGAAAGTTCTACTTTGTAAGTTTCAGAAGTTGACCCATAAAAGGTTCTCCTTCTTTACTATGGGTGCCATATTTGAGGTCGACTGTGAAGTTATTTAAAACCTTGGTTCGTAATCAGTGAAAGGACGCGAAATCAGGCGTTCTTAGTCGAAAATCATGTTCTCTTTGTATGATCCATATGTTATCTTGGAAAGGATGGGCTTTTTGTACATCACACATGTGCGGAAAGAATCGAAAGGTCGTTCAATTTTTTTTTTGTCGTAGAACGAAATCAGATCTTTGAAGCATGTTGCTCGTCTTTTGTAACGTGCCAAAAGATGCTTATAGGTAAGTTTATTTCCTCAGAAATACTGCTTTTCCTCGAAATTTACCAAATGTGGTCAACATGAAGAGGCTCACTGTATACAGTTTAAATGAATATGTTCCACAGAAAAAGAGGCCAAACTTTCATTGAGTAACTCTTCGTTTGTGCCAAAACAGAGAAGGTTCAATATGAGTTCGCTCTGATCAGCGGGTTCCATTTTGATTGACCTCTTTGTGGGGGATTTTTTGTTTCCTTTGTTTCTGGCCTTTCCAACATTTACACTGATGAAGTTGTAAAAGTCAAGAGAGGGATGGACTGTTTAGAAGGTTGTTTGTTTTCCGGCGAAAATAGACCCAAAAAGAGCATTGACAAAATTAGTATTCCAACTATTTTCCATCGTTATTTCAGCTTTAAGGGCGGCAAAAATCTCCATATTGTTAAAAGGGTGATTCTAGGTGATGCAGGGTGATTCTTTCTATCAAAAGATGAAAAGTTGTTTTAAGGAATCGAAACCATTTTCAATATTCTCGTTGATACGGTCAACTAGGCTTTGGGGGAGATTAGGATTGAAATGACAAAGTCAACGACGTTGACGTCAAGAGAGGTGTGCTATTTTTGCCTGTTAAATTTCGAGCATTTTATCGAGTTCTTATCAGTCGTAACTGGTTTTAAAGGAGAAAATGCAATTGTAAGACGACAAATAGGCTAGGCCTAAATAGGTCTATTTTTAGCCGACGCGTCATATAGATGCGAATGCTTAATTGAGGGACACTGTGCTGAATTAATTAGTTCCTCTGGATCAATTTCCGGTTTAGATGTAAACACTTTCGTATAGCTTGAAGTTTTTCAATGTACTTTTTTCTTGATTGAATTGGCCGATCGTAAAGCATAAGGGATTCTTATCCATTTAACTTCATCACAAACATTTTTAGAGCGACCCATTCTTTAAAAAAGAAACGTGACAATTATTCCACGATGATTTCTTTCTACTTTCAAAGTGAAATCATTTCAATGCGATTTTTGGCACGACTATCGAGCTCCAGTGCAAACATCCTTCAGAATTATTTTATTGAAATTTTCTGCCGAACGGCAAATTTCGTCGCCGTATTTTTTTGCCCCAGAAGTTTGTATTCTGGTTCTTATTTTCTTCGTCTTTCTTTGCCTACTTGGATCGTTGGACCAGCTCATAATTCTCAAATGTCATGAGCAACTCCGATTTGAGACTCGTTTTTCTCGAAACTCCACCCATATTTCATGTTTCTCTGTTTGACTAAAATAGTATTGCACGAGAAGTGCCTGTGGTTGGGCGAAGGTCAGATAAAGGCCGATAGTGAGCTAGCTCCTTTGAACCGTTAACGAACATTGCCGAGGTCTCGGATTTGGTGAACAGATATTAGCAGGCTTTCTATCCTTTCCTGGATCCATGTATTGTAAGTTTACTTCCTTCTCCGGTTCCATCATGGTGATAGGTCGGTTCCATTCTCCCTTGTGGAGGGTCCAACTAGCCTATTGTATGCGAGTATTCAATTCTCTTCGGGTTCCAGCTACTTACTTATCCAGGCGCCTTCCATTTCTTGTTGGTCTTTGTAGTTTTTGGCTCTAATCATCTCCGTGACCAAGTGGCGTATCCGAGCGAGCAGAGCGGCCTTTTCTCTTCGCTCGCCAAGACCGACCGTTCCTTGTCAACGCTCCATTCTCCCATTTGATCGCACATGAGCATTGACAAAAATAGCAGCCTTTGTTCCACTGTTCTTAGCACGATCCAGAACGAATAGTTGGCTTGAACACGTCAAAGATGGATGCTTGAACTTGGCTTTGCGATACGGAAAAAAGCTGGTGTCGATTTTGCAATCTTCAACACGGGGCTAGAGTACAATACATCTGGAGGAAAACTCGACTTGACCGATGAACGATGAGAGGTCTTTTTGTAGTAGTTTCTCGTCCATCTCGTCGTCCAGGGGCTATTCTTCAAGATTCTTGACTCGGAGTGAGTCTCTTGTTTGTCAAAGTAAGATTACCGAGCTGACTCCCGCGTACTGAAAGCGCCTTCATTGCTCACTTCCTCAGAAAGATAAAATGCAGCGTTGACCTTGGATTACCTCCTATTAGGAGGAGTAGCAGGTCCCACCGAATGTTGTGGTTGGTGGGGGATGCCATTTCGTATATAAAAGAGACCGGCTTTCTCTGGGGAACACTTTGTCTTGGGTTTTTCTTTGTGGCCTTGTTAACCCTTTTGTCGCGAAGACGGAAAGGACTTTAAATAGCTTGGAAAAGCCCAGAACCTTGGAAAACCCCAAGTTTGATCTAGTCCGATTCTTTTGAATAGAAATTGAACTTCTGTCCCGGTTTCCCTTATCTGAAGGCGATAAAACCAAGAATTATGATGATGGTTCCAAAAGCGTTAGATTTGTAGAACCATATAAGAAAACAATCCGTTTCATCTTCGGCCTTTTTGGACTTGGCAAGCAATGAACAACAATGAATGGTATTCCAAGAAACACTCGGGGACCCCCTGGTCTTTCGTGGAATTCGATTCCAAGCCAAAGATCCAGATTTCATCTCTGGACATTGGCCCTTGCCAAGACCTTTTGTGTTTTCCTTGGGATGGATCTGGATTCAGCTCGTTGTCCCCATTCAGATGTGCTCTGTCCTGTACTCCAAAGAGGATCTGTTTTGAGACGCTTTCGAAATCATGCCTGTTTATATACAAAGAGCTCAAATGATTGGACCCTGATGAAAGCGTTTTTAACGAGGTGTTTCATCTCGTTGTGAGGAGTACATTAATCCAAGTTTCTTCTTGTTATGATCCTGTTGTTGTTATTGATGATGATAGTGATGATATTGATAATAATACCACTGAACCTCATCTCACAAAGTGAGCAGAAAGAACCCAATGCTTGTTATTCCGTCTTGCGCTCTTACCCATAAAGCATGCACAAGTGACAGTCAGGCTGTTCTTTCTCTCTCTTTCTCTCTTTCCAGATTGTTGTCATGTAAAGATCTGGTCTGAGAAAGTGTGTTTCGAACCGAATCTCGAGAGCATGTTGAAAGATGAGAGTACTTTCCGTCAAGATTTCGTCGCGTTCTAATCAGTTGGCAATTTGAATTAACGAGCCCTTTCTCTAGATGACAAGCATTTTTTACCCCAACTCTACCTGATATGAAATTGCATCCATTACATATTAAACCCGGCTTTGGTGGTAAAATACCCCCATTGTTGTTGTGCAGTTACAACGTACTCAACGTTTATTGCTTAATCAAAGGCAGTGATTGGTCCCCTTGATTGGATAGATCGTTGATCTGGTGATAAATCTGACTCGAGCGACACGATAACGTGACAAATGAAATGGTCTTCAAGACAGCTTCTTTTGTCCTTGCTCTTTTTTCGACCTCTTTTCTGTCGTCTCAGCCTCACAACCTCAGATCCAGTGTCACGGCCAACTCGACAAGGCCCCTGGCTTCCAGAAACAGACCAATTTCGCTTGAACCGAGATATATATCACGAGGCAGATAAGATCCTTCATGGTGCTGGAACATCACATTAGGAGATATTCTGCTTTCGTTACTCCACAGACGGTTTTCTCATCCTTGGGTAACCTTGAAAAAGGGCCCGCCTCATTTCCGTGGCTCGAAAATATCCATCCATATCAAACCTTCTTCGTCCTCTCGGTTTGGTGCTAAATGACTTGAGAAGGCATGGCAGGCCTAGACGTTTGGGTGCAACATAAGACATACATAAACATGTCTGAATGTTAACATGTCAAAAATGACAATGTAACTTGATACGCAAACTTCCTATCCACATTTAAGGGCCCTTTTTCAAGAGCAGAAGGAGATGAGTTTTACGCTTAATGGGGGAATTTTGTGTCCATTCATGGGGTAATATGTACGAAGAGGAAAAAGATGCATGTACGTGCATCTTTGCAGGTTGATCGACAATACTTTCTTGAGTGTGCTTGGTTGGTTGGTTCCACGAAGAAGTCGATGGATTTCAAATGTTACCTTATGAGAACCCAAGGGCAGGCGGCCTTTGGCCCACACGAATGAAGGCCAAAATGGGTTGTAATAAATCCGGATTAAATTGCTATCAGCCTCAGTCAGTGATGGCAAAAGGGTGGAAAAGAAGGGAAGAAAGGAAGGAAGGAGCGAAAGACGAAAGAAAGCCAAAGAGAGAGGTTTCGGCTTGTTGAAGTGGAAAACCACTCAATGAATGAATGAAACGAACTCAAAGGTCTATAAGGATGTGTAACCCAAATCACCAGCCGTTTGTATCGTTAAGTCATTCAGAAATTGATTCTCAGTTCAAAAGCCCGTTAGACGACAAGAGTGTCGTAATATGGCTGAAGACTTTCGGGGGAAAAGGCGTACATTTGCTTGTACTTTATACATCTTTATACATAAGGTCTGCTCTTCAAAGCACTGAAGCAAACGGCCACTCTACTCATGAATACGAACCCACTTCCGATTCATCGAATGACGATGGAGTGCGAGAATACGGAACGCATATTACTGAAGCGACCGTAATTATTGACTTGGAACTTGAAGTGAATGTCAAAAAGAATGTCAGATATTGAGTCGATGTCGTATAATTTTTTAAAAACTTCTTTTCATCACGAAAATCACTTACCATAGTTCTTGCTTCGATCAATGACGTGAGAAGTTGATCGATTAGTCTGATATCAAAAGAGCCTCGTGGAGTCGAGTTCGCTTTCGTTGGTAGAACCCAAAAAATAAATGTCCCTCCCTTTCCAATTCCTTCATAAAGAAGAACATTTCAATTTGGCCTTAAGTGGTATTGAAGTTGCAAATGGTTATGGCTCTTGAAGGCAATATCAAAATCCGAAGGCAGTTAGTTCCACGAGCCTTCGTTCAAGCCAAGGGACTTCTTGGTTTCTTGGGCTCCCATTGAGAGGGATTACAAAAAGTTGCTCCCAACTCTCATTTCTAGATAAGGTTGTGGTCCTGGTCCCCATGTGTAAGATTCTAGCAAGCTCCAGTTTTAGTTCCAGGAACGCACATGCACATTTTCCGATGAAGGTTTCTAATGCTTGTGCATACAATGCGCACATGCTTGTCGCATTCGACATTTGTACCCCTGCCTGTATTTAATATTCCATTTTTTTTTATCTTTGTTACGACTTTGTTGTAACCTCAAAAGCGCCCATGAATGAAGGAGTGTATTCTTTGTCCTTTGTCCCTAACAAGATCAAAAGGTGACATTTTGAACGAATGCGAGGCTCACGCTCATTTTCTTTGGGACAAGGACTAATTGAAGGAACTAAGAAAACAGTTAGATATTGGTCCTTGTTCGTTATTTTTGGATTATTGGATAAAGAAGATTAACGAAATTAAACTTGCAAGGCATGAAACATTCACTGTTGGTTGGCTTTAGTTCCTAGTTCAAGGTCGAGTGATTGTCTCTGAACCTTTGCCGTGATAAGTTTTTTTTATGAAAGACAACATCCACCATTAATTGTCTTAGTGGGATGTGCCCTTTCAAGTGAAGTTTTCTTGTTGTCTTGGGAAAATGAAAAGAAATACGTTTACTTGGCTGTTCAGCAAAATACACAAAACGTTCAAACTGACAAGGGACCTTTGTTAACAATTGTTTCAAGTTGCCCTGTTTGTGTTTCAAGACTGTGGGATTTGGAGTACGTGTAATCACGTTATTCGAGGACGAGGCCAAGAGGCTCTGAGGCTATAAAAGGAGCAAACATGGGACGACGACATGACATATATAAAAAGCCGACCCTTCAACCAAAGTGGGCCATCAGAATGTGCTCTTATGGACAGAGAACAAGACACAATCCCCATTCAATGGTCATGGCTTACTTTCAATGACATGGAAAGGTCATTGAGCTGAGCAATGGGATCAAGAGGAAAGCTGTTGGGGTGCCCAAAATCCACGTTTATGATCTTCAATTAATTACACCCGAATGTACACTGATTGCCTTGAGAAAACCCGAACTTATACTTACCTAATGTAAGAACATATCTGACTTATAATTACGAGTAAGATTTATTGGACTTGGTCATTAGTCATTACATTTACGAGGGATTTCCCTTTTTTCCTTCTCGTTTTACAATCTATTATTTGCTATCATGACAGAGTATAAACGAGATCTTACTTTTCTTATCCAGTCAGACGAAGGAAAAACCTTTTTTTAATTGCTCAGAGCGAATGTACTTTCCTTGGATCCAAAAAATTGGTGGGCTTCAAAGAACTTGTCTTTACCACGACGTTTACCAATCGGTAAATTGAATATTAGATCAGAATTGGTTCCCACTAACTTTCCATTATCGATATTGATTAAGTGTGTGACCATATTAGTATGGTGCAATATTGATTTGGAGATCTGCGAACTCCCAGGCTTTTTTGTATTTGAAAGGTTGATCCTCTGGAAATGTTGAAAGCTTTAATCTGAATCGTTTGGAACCCTTGATTTGTCTTCGTCCTTATCAATGTGTCGGGATTCATTTCATGATCCTCGATGACTTATCGTTATCGAGCTGAAATTGAGCAAATGACAGGCAATCAAATCTAATGGCTCTTGTTCCATAATACTCTCTAAGAGCCTTCAAGACTGATGACAAGGCCTCGCTTGAACGGTACTACCAAGTCTCTTTGTCCCAACAGCATCATTAACTTTCATGAGAGTCGAGCGCCAAAAATATGGTCGGAACTTTTCCTCATTCAATTGTTACATGGCCTTTTCGGACGAGCTATCATGGGTCAGGGCTGATTGCTGGACACACTGTAGTTATTGTAATGATAACGGAAATCAATGTCCACTTGAACGAGCCAGAGATATATATTCTTTCCATTGATCCTATTTCCCCCCGACACTTGTTATCCAGGCCCAACTTCAAGTATTTTACAATAGACCTGGCTCTACCCAAAGTAAGTTGGGCTCTGAAGGGCCTGTTTCGATGGAGGTACCTTCTATTCCAATCCATGCTTTCCACTCGAACTGACTATAGTAGCATTGGGTGGCTTTTGTCGTTTGAGATGATTTAATGCGATTAAATTGCATTTGAATAGCGACAAACTGAGTCCAGTTGCAACAAGTTTAGGCCAAACTTAGAGCTTTATCATGCATTTAAAACAGCTTTTTGCCAGCCTTACAAATGGCTCGGAGCAATCAATGAATATGGAAATGAAAAACCTCATTTAGCATGTGTTCTCAGTCAAAAATCCTCGGTGATGTGCTTTGTTTTGGCTTGTTGTTGTGATGGAGCATTCGAGTAGTGTGTGTGATCAGAAGATGTATTCGTTTTTGGTGTTCCAATTTGAAGTGTGGAGCGTTAATTTAGTCAGCATGCTCCACATCTTGTGAATTGTAGTGAATATTGGAATTCGATGGGAGCTTGGGCTGATATTGTTTCCATCTAAGATCGTGAAATCCCCGCAGAATATCCCACGAATTGGAATATCCTTTTCCTCGTACTATGATTACAGTTGTTACACACAAAGCAAGAAGGAACGATCCTTTTGTTGTTGGAACTACAATCCAGATGTTACAAAGAGCGGCGATGACAAGAACTGTCTTGAAGTCTGAAAGGGGCTTAAGCGATCTGGCTGACCTCGAACCTTTTTGCTCGTGGTCGATTTTTTTCTTGAAAAATGGACTTCAGCTAGCATCGGCCTTTCGCATTGCCATCTCAAGAAAGTGGCTCCCAAAATGACCACATGTTTGAACCCTGTGTGAATGGCTTTTTGTTGCAATCAGGGCTGAGCGAAGCCCGCTAAAAGCTTCAGCTCTTTAATGTTAAAAAGTACGTATATCAATTGTGAGGCAGTTCTGCAACCATTTATTGCGAAACTTTTCGGAACTTTAAAGATATTCCGGTAACTTTTTAGATTGGAAACCCAAACTTCATGTGCCATTGTGGGACGACCATGTCTTCATTTATTGGTCCTCATTTCCACATAATGGGGAGACAACACTGAGGAATATACTGCATCAGATAATCACTAATGCGGTTTTAGCCATTGACCATTCTGGTCATGAATCACGGCCAAACCTCTAGACAGATTTTGAGCCTGTGCTTCTCAGTTCGTTGGTCTGTAGGCATAACGTCAAATGAAAGAGAAACCCTCAGTTCCCCTTGATGTCGCTTTTTCCTTTATCTTGTTATAATATAAATGATTCAAGCCTTTAGTGAGGATAGTCTGATTCCAGTACGTTTTGACGTTATTTTATTTGTTACGAAAGCATCACAGTACCAGTTGAGGAAACGTAATTTATGCAAGATGGTTCAGAATAGTTGGATTGGCTCTATCGATCCACACTTTTTCAATGACCATTCTCCTGAAGTGTGCTAACCCTCTCAGTCACATGCCACCTTTTACATGAATAATTGAGTGCATTTAAAAAGTATTGCCGAGGCATTAGAAGAGGCTTGACTCGAGCGACGTTTTTGCATTGTTTTCTTTTTTTCAGACCTTTCACGTTAATGATCTCAACCATCCTCTTAAGTTTAACTTCTTAAATGCAAAAGGGGAGTTCAAGCAACTTTTGTAAATCCCCTATAAACTAAAAGAATATGCCTTTCTGTCCTTAACATTCATCATTACAAATTTTCAACTGAATTACTCACATAAAGTTCAGATCAGGTCCCACGAAGATCAAACGTGAGATTTGGCAGGCATTGCAATGGATCTTTAATTCACTCATTGGCGGGAATCATTTGTGATCGCCCGTCTTAGCTCGAGTGGTGACGATTACAATGCCAACTAAAGGATCTTATTGATGAAGACTAATGGTGCTTTTGATCCCGATCGATCGGATTTTTTTGGAAATTGGACCTCTAGGGTTATTCTAGGGAACTTAATTCCAAGCAGAGAGTTTTCAATCCAAAGCTGACCTCCAAAAAGGCTGCCTCAGTTGTGGGAGGGTCCGATAAACTTGCTCGTCTTTTTTTCTGTCGGGAATAAGTTTATTCGTCTTTGGGACGAGTTAGGCCACCCGACTGTATCCACGTGGGTCTTAGCATTGAAAACATCCGACAAGTAACTCTCCAACAACTCTTGCCATGCCTTTCACAGACAAAACTGATGCACGCACACTAGCAGCGTAAGAGGTAAGTGGCGGGCATACCGAGGCCATCAATTGTTCGTTTGGTAATTCGTCAATGCCTCATCTACTCTTGGAAAAAGGTATCTTCACCGTATGTTCCCATTATAATGATCGACAAAGTTCAAAGTCCACGGGTCTACTATGTAGGGATGGATGATATCCCCGCTCTTAAAAGTATCAAGAACAGGATGGACCTCCTGGGAACAAGCCATAGCAAAAGGCCATCGTGTGTTTATAATGACGATGCGGAGAATTTTCAATGATCAACTACTCTCAAGAACTTTTTGGAACCCCACCGAGTGAGCCCAAAAAAAATGGAAGCAAACATAAATTACCTTGTGAAACGAATAACAAATGCCATGCCACCCATATACTTTGCCTTATTATGTTCAAGAGTGACTCGTTTCAAAAGAAGGGCTACACTCGAGATCCTTATTTCAACGCTCGTGGCGCACATGGAAGGAAGCTTCCCGAGATTTTTTTCCGAGAAATCCGCTGGCTTCATCCTTTCAACTCTCAACTGAAGCGTCCCAGATCTGGTTACCAGGCCCCCAAAGCCTAGAGCCCCAGTAGTTGGCTCTAGATAGATTTCTCAAAGCGGCTGACAGAGTGCATTTTAAATGAGGCGGGGGCCTTGGAAATGAACCCTTTTTCTCCTTCTCTTTGTGCGTCACCAATATCCGCTTGTGTCGTTTTGACACGATGAGTTAGTTGACCATCTCGCAATGACGAACCGTGCATAGGACATTGGTATTCCATTGCTGAGGTTCATGGATCGTTCTCCGAGTGGAGTGTGAATAGATAGTGGCAAAGTAAAGGCTGCTGGCTGAATGGAAGGACAATCCAATTTTCTCTGACTGTCCAAAGTGTTCGTGAGACTATGGTGGAAATGACCTTGGAAGGTGGGGCGGACTAAATCTGGTTGAAGCGTAGTTTATGGCCAACCATCAGTCATAACTTGAAAACTAGCTGACCCAAAGCTATTTGAGCAAGCTTGAGTGTTTGGGTTGTGATTCTGGGCCACTTTTTGCCTCTCTGTTTTGTTGACATCATGGCGGGTTTTGGTCTTGGGAGGATGAGTGCTCTGGATAATCTTCGAATTCCAATCCAATGAAAAGGCTTTTTAGCGATCCGAGCAAGAGAGAGAGAGAAAAAAGCACTTAAGAAGATCTCGTCGGTCCATTTGGCTGGAAACAAATGATGACTTGCAGTATCTTATCGGACCGTCGAAATGCCAATCTTGGTGTTTCATCCCGGCTTCTTCACCATTAATCCAGCGTCTTTGTTTGTTTTGCTTTTCCAGGTGCGAGATCGGCACTTTCGGCACACGGGAAAAACCCATGCGGACATGATGATCTGAGCCTTCGTTGATAAGCAAGCAAACCCTCTGCTTTCCCATTTTGTTCTCTCGCCAACCAAACAACCAACCAACCTCCTCCATCATGTCCAGAAGCCGTTTGTTTCCCAATACAGGCAGTGGTTGGATTTTGCCCATTGCCCAGAGTTACCAAAGACGTCGCGCTAAGCGCTCTACCACAATCCGTCTGTTGACCTTTGTGGGATTAACCACGTTGGTTTTAGTTTATTTATCAGTTTCCCCCCGGCATCACCAATATGACGAGGTCGATGGATCCGCCGAGGCCAATCTGCATCGAAGGCTCCTCCAACTTGGGGACGAAAAGTAAGATTAGGCATGCCATTGTGTTCTTCGCTGAGCAATTCCATTGAGCCATAACTTCTTTCAGCAACGAACTCGAGGCTAATGGGTCCATCACTCTCCAGACAGCTGTGGCTGACGATCCCCTCTTTCCCCCTGAACTGTTCACCATTGAGCAATTGAAACAAGGAGCTGTGATATTGCACATTATTGGAATATTGTACATGTTTTATGCCTTGGCCTTGGTGTGCGATGAGTTCTTTGTACCATCTCTGGACGTCATTGCCGAAAATGTAAGCGGAAAATATCTCTCACTTGGCAGATCTGTCATATTTTTGAATCATGCCTTTCTCTGTCTTAGCTTGGGATCAGTCCGGATGTGGCTGGCGCTACTTTCATGGCCGCGGGTGGATCTGCACCCGAACTTTTCACTTCCGTCATTGGTGTGTTCATAGCCAAAAGTGACGTGGGTATTGGAACCATTGTGGGATCAGCGGTGTTCAACATACTCTTTGTCATCGCTGCTTGCGCATTTGCTGCTAAGGACGCGTTGAGGTTTGTAGTAGTACTTGTCTCCTTTCTTTGAAAAACATTCATGTTTGTTTGCTTGCTTATCCTTCCTCTTCTTGATAAGGATTCTTCCTCGGCCAAATTTGGAAACCATTTCTTCTATCTTGACGTTCCTTCGGCATGGGTTTATTTTCCTTCAGGACTACACAGATAGGCCTGACATTCTAGGAATATCTGTCCCACTCAAATGGTCCTGTTATGCATAAAATGAGCCAGAGCCAAACGGAATAGCATTTCCTCTTTACTACTTGGTAGCTATCTTAAATTGTACAATAGAAGTGTAAACCCACTGAAGTCCCGAGTGAGCCCTTGAGCTTCAAAAGTCGTGAGTACTAGGAAACGAACAAAGGGCGGCTGTCTAAATGTTAATGTCCAGGAAAATGGAGAAGCCCCAAGTAAGTCCCTTTTGCACTCGGAAGAAAGAAGTTTCAACGCCCAAAGAGACCACTTGTGCCGCCATTCCGAGCGTTGTTCTCGGCGCTTTTAGGGCAAAAAAAATTGCAGCTCTAACTTGTGTAGTAGACTCTCTTTCCCAGAACAATTGAACAACTCTCTCAATGTAGTACGAAGGAGTTTTGTGGAACAGTGTCATATTAAACTGAGGATGAGAAACCTCTTGGGTGCATCAACAGACACATACCAAGATACCCTACCATTAAGAGGCCTCTATTGGGAGACAAGACCAACAAAAGATGGAGAAAAGGGTCTCAGTTTACGAGCTCTGAGGCGTTTTTCTTTGCCGAGACTCGCCATTAAGTTAGAAAGAGCACCTAGAATAAAGTAATCTGGATCACAACTGGAAAAGAAAAAAAAAATGCACTCTAAATTGAGACTCAAATTAACTTAAGCTGAATTTTGAGGCGAATTTACTAATTTTGACCACATGGGGAGAGTTTGGGGAACGGGGCCTTTTGATTCTTAAATTATAAGGGTGTCTGCAACAGAAATGAGGGCCTTCCAGTTGACCCCACACTAAAGTAGAAGTAATTTTAACTGGCCTTTGACTGTGAACTTGTTTGACCAGATGATAAATGATCTCTCGACTTGTGAAACAAGCTTGAAATTGCCTCGGAACCTTCAACTTGTAAAAGGCTCAAGAAAGACGTGTCGCGTGTTAGAAATGGCTTCTAACCCACAAACTCACTCAAGAGCCAAAATTCCTTCATTCTTTAAAGTGGCAAAAACGTACCGACTTGGTGAAAGAAGCATGTGCCCTAAAATTGTAAACATAATTTAAAAGATGAAGTTTTCCAATGAGAGCCTGAAGGATTACAAACAATCATTAAATTTGGTATTCTATGTAGCATGAATTGTCTTTGAAATGATTTGTTGTGTTATCCATTCTTTACAAGTCAGAATTGTGGGATATGATAATTTCCATAGCTATTAAGACTTGAGACAGGTTAACGATATATTCATTGTTCATTAGGCCACGAGATGCCACCAAAGTGCGCCCTTCTAATAGATTCAGGACCTATTATTTTGACTTCGACCAAGGGATTATTTTTGCTTACTAGACCAGAACGAGGCAGGAAACATTGAAATTCCCATCAAGACCAATGTTCTTTGCCTAACCTCAATGTTTTTCCGCCCGTACAATGGAAGATAGCACTACTTTTTAAACAAAGCTATAAACAAATTTTATAAAACAATTTTTTTTGTAAACAATTTTGTAAACAAAACTACAAATTTTGTAAAATTTCAAAGAAAGAAAAGCTTAGGCTAATTGGAAAAAGATGGTCAAAAATGACTCGCATTTGCTCATTCATTTATTTTTGAGTCATTGGTTACATAAAAAATCATGTTCTGCATGCTGACAGGAAAGTCTCCTTGAATGTTTCATCGGCCATTTCCTCCTCATGGACGGAGAAATGTTTGTTAGGCAATTAATCAAGTAAAAGTAAAATATGGTTTTGCCCAATCCAGACTTCTCGTCACACTCAAAAGGCGACCTTGGGTAAATGTACTCGTATTCCAACGTCTCTATTGGCTGGTTCAAGGACATCTCTATGCATGGACCAATGACATAGGTATAAAAACACAACTGACGTTGAATGAATATTCAAAATTTCCCGGGTTTTTGTAAACATTCGGCTGTTTTCAGTGATTAGTTAGGCTTGAATTTTTTTTCAAGATCCGGAAAAATATTCAACCCGTATATTTTTTATGATTTTGCCAACATGCATATGATTGCAACTGCGTTTTGGGCTCCAACATTCCCATACATCGAGCCAAAAGACTTCAAATTTTATCCCTGTCTCGTTCCAAATATTTAGAAGTCCTTTCTTTTTGGCGGTTGATGAGAGGCAGAGCTGTCTTGAAGCACCCACATAGAGTACACATAGTTAGTATTCCTCCCACTCTGTCTATTGGGTGTGCCTCATGTAGGCCCTATTATTAGGCTGTTTCGCTCTTTCTTTCTTTCTTTCTTTCTCTTTCTTGCCTTCTTTCTTTCGCTTTTCCGTCGATATATCCCTCGCTCACTCTTGTGAGTGTTTGTGGGATGCTATTGGTCCAAGTTGAAGCGTCTTTCTCTCGGGATCCCTTTCATGGTCCAAGTTCCGTAGGCATGATGTTAATGACTATTTTCTTTGTATGAGATGAGGAAAAGTGGCGGGAGTGAAGGGAACCCCGCTGATCTCCAAGACACTCGCGGCTTCTTTTTTTCTTTTTGGGGAAGGAATAAAGAAAGAGACTCGAGGCATCTGAAAAGTTGGTCGATCAGAAAACGTATTCCACGTATTCTTCTGACTCAAGATTTAGACTTTGGATTCGTTGTCAAACTTTTAAGTATGTGAGGTGGTGCTCGAGAAAGTAAATGATCAATATTGGCCCGAGCGAATCCTCCTTGGTTGGTTATACATGTGCCACTAAGAAAACGAATGAAGGCAGGAATCGTGGCTCTCCTTTTCATGAATACTTAATTAACGAGCGATGGCGTAAGGCATCCCGCTTCTTCTCTTTTCACCATTCAGGCCGTTCCAAGATGTTTTTCTCTGGCAAAAAAGTGCCTCTGATTCGCAGAGTCTAGTGTAAAGTTGAGATATACGTACTGGGATGTTTTACCAACCCACTTGTCTCTCTCTCATCCTCTGACATCTCTTTCAGCCTGACTGCTTGGCCCCTCGTCCGGGATGTGTTTTTCTACTCGGTCTCGCTAATCGTGTTGGTCCTGTTCTTCTTGGATGAGGAGATCACGTGGTATGAAGCCCTCATTCTGTTCCTCTGGTATGGTGCATACGTGGGATTCATGAAGTTCAACGAAAGCGTGGAAGATGCGATGCGAAAATTGTTTCAACTTCCCCCGATCGTAAGTTCACACATGGTTCTCGCATTTCAGGAGGGATCGATATGAATGATGAATGGGACGGTGGATAAACCAATTATTGCCATTTTCTCGTGATCGATGGGCCTTGTTTGAGTAGGAATGATTGCAGTTTCATTATATTCGTTTTGTAAGCATTTGAAGGATCATGAAGGCTGGTTAGATAGACCTAAAAAAAGAGCCAGATCTTCAGTGACATTCTCAAGATCGAAGTGTGCACTCTCCGCTTCGTTGCCCAAATATTGCATTCCAGGCT
>JAAGOF010000204.1:402351-440923 GCA_010645155.1 Tigriopus japonicus
TTATTGCCATTTTCTCGTGATCGATGCGGCCTCGTTTGAGTAGGAATGATTGCAGTTTCATTTTATTCGTTTTGTAAGGATTTGAAGGATCTAAGCTGAACGCAGTTACACTATAACTAAACCATGAAGGCTGGTTAGATAGACCTAAAAAAGAGCCAGATCTTCAGTGACATTCTCAAGATCGAAGTGTGCACTCTCCGCTTCGTTGCCCAAATATTGCATTCCAGGCTTTGTGAATCCAATTCCCATTATGTTCAGACAATATTGAGGGCCCTTTTTATGAATTCTGCCAGCTAGCTAGCTAGCTTTCAAAGGCCAAAGTTTTCTTTCTCTGTCGTCCACGCTTTTGAGGAGCAGGAAAGGACGAAGACGACGATGAAAAAAAAGACGAAGCAGAGATTGGCAATGGTGCGCAACCTTCATGATCTATTCGGAAAGTCGGTTGGGGCAGAATGGTTCAGTGATTCGTACAAATGGTGCAATGATAAATCTTGTTTTATGACTGAGCATCCTCGTCCTTTTCGTCCTTCCGAGTTTCATCGAAAAAGCGTCGCCCCAAAGGAAGTAAGATGTCCTCTTCGAGAGACTGACTGCAGTGCCTTCGGATTAGTAAATGATGGTTCCATGTCGGCATATTGTCCTCGTGGATGTACGTACACCATGTAGCACGTCAGTGGTACAAAGGTTACAAAGCCCACAAAGGCCAAAGAGAAACGTAATGTTGAAAGGCTAGATTGGATTGGATCGGGATTGGACGGGTCGATTCACACAATCAATAAACTTGGATAACTTACAGAGCCCAAATGAGGCCACTTGAGGACGAGGGAAAGTTACTCAATAAAAAAAACTATGCAAAGAAAAGAGAAAGCTCTTTCTCTCAAGAGTGCAAAAATCCAATAGGTGAGCTGAGCAATTCTGTCCACATTGTTCTCTTTCTCTAATGTAAAGGAAGTAGTACAAGGCTCGAGTAGTGTGGAGAAAAGTACACTTCCGCTGTCAATGTGCCCAACATTCCTTTTTGCCTTCCTTCCTTCCTTACTTCCTTCCTCTGCTCATTCATTCCTTCTTGCCTGTCTTTAGTTCTTTCTCCCTTTTTGGCCCTTCATTTCTTTCTTCTTGTTTCTCCGGACCTTTCTTTATTTTCGGAGTGGATTCGTTCTGGGTGCCATGCAAGAAATACCATACCGAAAAATGCACCTAAAACAACGATAAGATATATGACACTAAATAAGGCCTACTAATTCTCAGGGACATGCCTCCCGTTCTCACGAAACGAAATTGAAGTGGTTAGGCAGGCTTTTTGGGATAACTTGTCTTTAGTGAAACGAAGAGACGGGACTCTTCCATAATCCATTCATTCTTGGACGCCGTTTGGAGTACAATGTCCCAAGATACGAGACATCTTTTTATCATTATGAGAAACCTCCCAGGCCCCTAATAGATGAAAGTGCATTCTGAACGTAGATTTTGGTTCCAGAATTGGCTTGATCTGGTTAGAGGCTGAAGCAATAAAAGTTTTTTATTGCCAAATCTGCTGTCCAAATGGTCACTTCAGGGTCTTACGGAAAAAGAAATGGAGAATAAGCATGAGAGAGAGATAGAAAGGTCAAGGAAAAGCTGGGTATGTCTCACTTTTCCTCTGATAAAATTGAGACCATCTTTTTTTTGGCAGCCAATCTGCGTAATTCTTGACCTTTAATGGAGGATTTATTTCGGAACAAGGAAGGAAGGAAGGAATGAGGGGACGAAAACCTTTTCCTCGGACTTTGATCGTACATTCATAGTCATCACGCTTCTAGGAGATGCGCTCGAACAATTTGATTTCCCCCTAGATATCCTTCCAAGTCCCAAGGTCGATCTTTAGAGAAGAATTTTGAGTGAAGGTGTTGCATAGAATTACAAATTTGTCTCTGTCTTGGTTTTGAGGGGCTCGTCCAACTCTCAGGGGACCATGCCAATATGTCCTCGTATTCCTTCTTTTTGGTCGGCCTTTGAATGACCTTGACTTAGCAAGGCTCAACGACGACGACAACAGCAACAACAACAGCAACTGGAACGCTTCTCTTACGTATTTGCTTGCTTGCTCGTTCTTTCTCGCCTTGATCTCGGAAGTGATATATGGGTGTAAACTTTTGATGATGGACGGTGACACAAGGGCACAAAGGCACACCACCAATATAAAGATAAAAAATTGGCTTTTCCAAAAGTATCGAAACTTTAAAACAAGCACTACTTCAGAAGCTGCGTGTGAAGTTTTTTGGACTTTTTTGAAATGGTGATCGTGCGTTTCTTTGGTTGAGGTCCATTCTTGGAACACTCTATTTTGCACCGAGAGAAAATGTGTGCCTCGGTTAAAGGGGAAATTTCTGTTCTAAATTGGCCAAACTAAAAAATGAGGCACATGGCACAGCTCTTATCACCCTTTTCTCATTTTGTTAGAGCGGTCTCATTGCGAACAAGCCTCGAGTTTAACGATCTACAAGTGCTTTCTCTTCATTTTGCTGTCAAAACTAGATTAAAAGCGGAGTTGGATGTTTGCACCCATTCCATTTTCGACCATTCTAACGACTAAAATTATGTTCTACTGTGGTTGTAAAAAGCCAAAATCTATTTTTTGTTCTTGTTGTTGTTATTGTCAGTTGTTTTTGCGATACCTTACGAGGGGTATCCAGACTAGAGGTAGACTGGGCCTATAACTCGTCAGCAAGTGCGATTTTTAGATGCTTGATAAAGAATCGAAATCAAGATTTATCTCTTATGAGCAGATGGTATTTTACATAATTTGTTGTAAGGCAATCATGTTCGAACTTATGATCTAATAAGACAAGGTATGTTGGGCGACCCCTGTATACATAGAAAATAAGCCTCAAAAGCGAGCAACAAGTCAAAAATCAAGTACACTGTAAAGCCAAGACGTTTGACATCAAAAGTTACCACTTTTTTGCCTCAAATATTCCTCAAATATTGGTATGGGTGGTTGAACATATTGGATTTTAACGCGTTTCTTGCTCTTGACATCGATGTTCAAAAACGTGCAGGGGACGCCCAACATACCTTTTCTAAATAAATCATCACTATGAACTGGATTAACTGACAACAAATCATGTAAAATATCATCTCCTCAATAGAGATATTTCTTGATTTTGATTGCTCATCAAGCATCTAAAAATCGCACTTTTTAACGAGTTACAGGCCCAGTCTACCTCTAGTCTGGATACCCCACGTATTTGTGAGGCAAAAAATGGTCATTTCATTAGTAAGTGGATCAAGGATCCATTTAATCAAATTTGTGAAGCACTTGAAAACAGTGCAAAGCCAGATGTTGACCCGTCTCCCATTTATTTAGAGTCGGCTTTCTCGATTGTTCTTTTTATGGTAAAGCATGGCTGGAATGGAAAGGACCGCGAAAGTTGCTATCGTCATAAATCAGAAGTCGGTTTTTCGGTCTCTCCCTGGTAAATTCCATTAGTGCCACACCCACACCTGAGAAGGACGAACTAGTGACTTTTGACACCACCCTTATTTTATGGCCATGAAAACGTCCAAAACGCACGGTTCGATCCAATAACAACGAAATCCTTATCCTCTCGTGTCATTCTCTTCGTGCTCTCATAATGTTCCCAAAAATATTCCCGATTTATTCTATCCCACTCCGCGTTCTGACTTAAGTTTAAGCTTGACTCAGAAGTGAAATGCATTCAGGGAAAAATGACAACCCTTGGGCTGAAAAATAGTTGCTGAGAAATCAAAAGAGGATCCTCTTCTTCTTCTTCTCTGAATGTTTGGCATTCTCATTTCAGGACCGCACTCACCACGTGCGTGGAGTCACCCTTAGATCGGCTCATAACAGAAAGGGATTGTTCCACTTGATGAATGAAACCATCAATCCAGGAATATTAAGTGAGTGAATCCACGTTTCTGAGTGGATTGGAGATCTTGATCTTACATATAGCAGCATCCTTGTGGCACGGTTTTGCTTTACGTAGATTAACATTTCAGTTCAGTTATTTGCTTGGAGATTGCGTTTACCTTCTTTTGTGTTTTTTTTTCTTTTCATTTCCTTTGTTTAACCCCAGGAAAAACGAGGACCCAAAACTCGAGAGTGGAGGGCGATGAAGACAAGCCGCTGAATAAGGAACTGCCTCCAGGGGGTATGTGAGAGTTTTAATCTCCTTGGTTTCATTTTCTAAGGCTTTTCTTGTTTTTAAATCGAATAAAAGTCGAAGTGTAATTGCTGAGCTGTCTCATTTATCATGGTGTGCATTTCGTGTCCTTAGGGCTCATGATTGGGGACCAAGCCCAAATTGGAGGTGGGATCTCACAACTCAAGACACACCTTCAGGACCAGGACGGATCCATCAATTTCGCCAAAACTCCCAGCGCTGATACGGAATTGATGAACATTTCCAATGGCGACGAGAAGAACAAAGAGGTTTGTTCTGCTAAAGTGATTGGTTCCATATCCTTTGAGATTGATACCGAGTTTTCTCTTTGAAGATTGAAGAAACGAACGCTGAAGAGGATGAGGAACAAGAGGGCGAGGATCCCATTGACATGTCCTTCCCAATGAAAGGTGGCTGGAAAGCCATTCTCGTCTACTTGATTTCGTTCCCGATTATGTTCCCATTGTTCCTAACACTTCCCGACACCAAAAATCCAGCTAGTAAGTAATTGATCGTCTGGCCAACTGAATCTCCACGACAAACTAAAACTGTCACTAATTCGATCCTTTTTCGCTTTCAAGAACGCAAGTTTTTCCCCATCACCTTCCTTGGCAGCATTATTTGGGTGGCCGCATACTCGTACTTGATGGTTTGGTGGGCCACAACGGCAGGAAACACTCTTGGAATTCCATCAGATGTAAGTCCATTAAAAAGAAAAAAAATGAATATAAGCTCTTACTCAAATGTTCGTACTCGAATTAGGTCATGGGTCTGACATTCTTGGCGGCGGGTACGTCAGTCCCTGATCTCATCACTAGTGTTCTGGTGGCTCAACAAGGCAAAGGCGACATGGCCGTCTCATCCTCGGTCGGATCCAACATCTTTGACGTCACCGTCGGGTAAGCTGAGAGCAAATTACCAAGTTCTAAAATTACCTTCATCCCGGAAAAGAGCCCTCGAGAAGTAGATTCTCATTTCAGACTTGTTTGCAAACTTTCTTGAACGTCTGTCTGTCTCATTGATGAAGTGTACTTCCATTTCGTTACAGACTTCCTGTTCCCTGGCTTATCTACACGCTCATCAACGGAAGATCCGTGGAGGTTTCGAGTAGTGGAGTGGGATGTTCCGTGGCCATGTTATTTCTCATGCTTATCCTCGTCTTTCTAAGTATTGTTGCATTCCGGTGGAAGATGACCAAAGGCATGGGATTGGTCATGTTGGTGCTCTACTTCATCTTCGTGATTGCTTCTCTTGGGTTCAGTAACAAGTGGTATTCTTGTCCCATTTAAATCAACCAGTCGCATAATTTCAGTTCTCATTTCCTTCTCTCCCAACCTAATTGGGCCTCTTCAATGTCATATTTATAAACAAGCGAAAAAAGGAAAACGAAAGAAACAAAGAAGAGGATAGGTGGGTTCTGCTCCGGTGCTTTGATGACGATTTCATATTGGAATTTACTTCTTTTTGGCAGCTCACCAAACTCCGACCGGTCTTGTTCTTTCTTTTGTTGGTTCGTTGAATCGGACATGCCAAACCCATATGCACAATATTCATTCGTGTCCAAAGCAAGGCTATTCAAACCCACCACGCTCGAAACCTAGTGCAGTTCTCCCTATCTCTCTCTCTCTTCCGTCTTGATTTGGTTACAATGATTTTTTTTTCTTCCGAATACAGATGAATTTTACCCTTGTACAATGTCTTCCCTGGTCCATCTTAGAACACAACTCTCTGTTGGATCTTGTTGTACATACCATATACCAACCTAGATATCAATTGCCACCAAATCGACGCAAATCTATAGACAACTAGTAGGATTCTTTCAAGTGCATACATATATATCAATCATTGTTCATCTAATGGAGTCTTTCGTCCAGATTTTACTTCAAACTAAACAAATCTTTCAATTGAAAGGGGATTGCAGGTTCGCTAAACCATTCATTCATCAATAACATACCGTAACTAGACTCTTGAGGTGTCCTAAAGGTCTCAGGAGTGCCTTTTAGTTCTTGGCATTTTTCATCTGCATTCATTCAAGTCTGATCAGGGAGTCCCTTGAATTCCGAGAATAAAAAGAAGAAATCCACGGGCAAGATTTTTGGGACGCCCTTTTCAATCCAATCGTTTGGGCCAGATTCTTTCAAAAGTGCCCAGACTCCATTCATTCATTCTTTACATAGAATCTTTACCAGACTACTTTTTGGTGGGTGCTTTATTCGATTTCAATCCAGCGATTGCATGATAAAATTCCAAGAGTGATTCATATGCAAATCACCCAAACCTTTTGGCCAAAGTGATTATGCAGTGATGGTCAAACTCTTTATTTCATGATCAGATTAGAGATCTATAGTCGATATTACTACTCCTATTATTATGATTATTACTATTATTCTTATTACTATGATGATTAATGAATCAGGGCAATTCAGTGACAAGAAACTAACAACAGATCGATGAATTCATATTGTCCTCCATAATTGATGACAGAGGAATGTAACAAGACTCGATGTAAGATAATTTTATTCTATTCTAATACGCTCCTATTCTCTGAAATACATAATATACACGAGTAATCGAATTCATTTTCATTTTGGTGTTCATGTGTTTTTCCAACTGATGTGTTGGTGTTATCGAGGATTCTTCCTCTTCCTGCCATACAAACTCAATCTTAAAATAAAGCACCGGAAGCTTCAAAATTATTATCAGAGTTTTTGAACGTGCTAAAAATCGTGGTTTGGAAAATAAGGGTTTCCTCTTTTTCATAGTTCCCTTGACGTGCAGACCATAATGAAGACGAGTGCTTTGAGTTTAAAGAGGGCCATTTTTGACTTAACGATAATTTGGGCCCTTTTGGTGCTACAAAGTGAAGCTCAAGTAATCGACCGGAAACTGCAACCAATTGGGGACATAAAGTAAGTGTACACGGTGTTTTGAATGGCTTTTTTAGGTTTTGATCGAAATACCCAAAGACATCTTGGCATTTTTTGGACTCACAATTCAATGGGGAACAACTTTACTTTGATTGTATTATACAAGTTTAGATCCAGGGAAAATGTTTTTTACGTAAAAACCTATTAATCATAGCATTCTTTTCATCAAGTTACCTGTCGAATTCCATTTGAATAAAAATTCATTAAGTAGCAGATGAATTTCCAAACAAACCGAATCGTTTCACATTTGTTTTGAGAATAACTGTGGGAAAAAGATGGATATTTAGTTGGTGACGAACCGAAAGCGCTTTCGGCCGAAATTTCGGTTGCAGTGGAGTTTTGGAAGAAAAAATATCTTTTGGGATAAAAACTAAAAACTAATTTAACACCATTATTTTTTTAATTCGTTATTCAATCGACGTTTTGCATTTTCAACTTTTGATCCATCATTAACTTCAACAAAAATTTAGAGAGTTATTGTTGACAATTACATTTACTCATAATCTTAATTGCTTAATACTAGTTGCACTTATAGCTCCTCCACATCTCTGGCTGTAATGGAGTAATCCTTTTTTAGTTAGGCTGAGAGGTATGTCAATTATGCCTTTCGACGTTATAAAAAACAATCTGAAATTCATTTGTTATCCTTATATTTATTGATCTAACGTAAAGGTCTATTCCGTCACCAACTTTCAGCTCCACTTTTTTCTCCACCAACAGAGAGATTTATCCTTCGCAAAGAAAAAAAAGGTAGTATCTTCCATGAAAAGACAGGCTTATTCATTTTGTGCAATAATGTTTATGTTCTGCACGTTTAAATTATAATTGCAGTAATTATCAAACATTAGACATATAACATAAAACATAAGAAAAAAACACTTTTTTGTCATTTTTTGTAAACAAAATATATATTTGCGTATTTGAAAAAAAAGGATTATAAATTAGGTTCGTATACCGAAAAACCCAATCCATTAATTACTACAATCATATTTCTTACCACCAATCTCGCGTTTTAAAAGTAGCTTGCTAACGCCAAACCACATGCTCAAGTCACAATTGAGCCAAAAATGTAATAAGAAAGCCTGATTTTGCTTAAAATGGAGGATTTATTCGCATACTTTCAGTGTTTTAAAATGTGTCTTTTTGATTCTTAAATATGTTCAATAAATTTATACTGAAAACGTACAGAGTCACAAAAGGGAACTGTTTTTATATAGATATAAAGTCTTAAAGACATTTATAGGCCCATATTTCCAATTTTCCATTTTCAGAAACACATCCCAAGAACCTCATCCAAATGTTTCAGAGATCGACGATAGTTCCCTTTTCCCTCAAGACCTGTTCAGCCCTTATGAACTATCGCATGGTGCCGTCATTTTACATATTATCGGGATTTTCTACATGTTCTACGCCTTGGCATTGGTTTGCGATGAATTTTTTGTCCCATCTCTTGATGTCATCATAGAAAAGGTATGGATGTTTTTTTTTAGTAGTAATGCGAATTCAATGGACTTCATAGACTCTAATTCAATTAGCTTGGGATCAGTCCAGATGTGGCTGGAGCTACTTTCATGGCTGCTGGAGGTTCTGCGCCCGAACTCTTCACTGCAGTCATCGGTGTGTTCATAGCCAAGAGCGATGTTGGCATTGGAACCATTGTGGGATCAGCGGTGTTTAATATCCTCTTCGTCATCGCTGCTTGCGCTTTTGCAGCTTCAACTGCTCTTGGGTACGTAAATAAATTTGAGAATAAATGCATAAATCAAACTTTGTCTTCATGGTATTTTTTAAACTCTATATTCCACTACTTAAATGAGCAAGAAGAACCATTATCGTATGAAGTGTTCTTTATGAGGTTGAAGCCTGAACTTCAGACGGGAAGCAGCAAGTAACTAGACAAAAAAATATATATTTCCCCGTAACCCAAAATTGGGCTTTTCTCAAACACTAAATTGGGCGACATTAGGTGGAAGTAAACGTCGACTCATTTATTTGTCTTGTATCTAGAGCAATGACTGACCAAATTGACAGATTTTTGACGTCTATATTTTAAGCATTCATTTGCAACCCCCCTCCCCCCTCTTCTTTTGATTAGATTTAATTGTGGGGTTTGCCCAATATGGGGGTTTACCACGTTATTGAACCGAGAAAAATATCAGCAGAGACTTGGCGTTGCCAGACCCATCTTGCGTTAATTTCCAACATGGTTGCTAGGACATGATCTTTGGCTATCATGTTTTCGAAAAGGATCATTTCTCAAAAGTGGGTGCCATTTAAGCTAAATGGTGACACTCAAAAGATTGGCAACCTTGGCAACCTTGCTGAAAATCAACGTGAGATGGGTCTGGCTAACCAAGGTCTTCGCTGATGTTTTTCTCGGTTAATGAACCGAAATTTTAAATTGAAAATTTAAGTTTCTTCACAGCTTGACCAAAATAAGCTTACTTTTCAATGTTTCTGAAACTAGCAGGACCAAAGTTAAACAATTTCCCTTTGCAGATGAATAGGGCAATTGGAAAACAGAAAAATAACCCGTTTGGATTACAAGTGAATGTACTAAAACCACTGTACTTATCTGAATTGGTCACATAAGATGAGTTTATATACCCTGTGACAACTTGAGTTGTTACAGAAATTTTACGTTACCCACACGCCGTTGGTTTCATTTGCAACTTATCTAGATACTTTTTCAAAGTATCTTGAGGAGGTCTGAGATCAAGGAACATTTTTGTGTTAATTGGACTCATACTTACCCCAACCTTTAGCCTTACAGCTTGGCCTCTTGTCCGAGATGTGGCATTTTATTCGGTTTCTCTGGTGCTCTTGGTCGTTTTCTTCCTGGACAATCAAATTACTTGGTACGAAGCCCTAGTTCTGCTTCTCTGGTATGGAGCATACGTTTTCTTCATGAAATTTAATGAATCGGTCGAGGACAAACTTAGGCAATGGCTAAAGCTTCCACCTTCCGTATGTTCTTTTTAAGCCTTGTTTGTAATATGATGGTGTATTTATATTTTTTCCTTATCTTCTTTATGCATGTAGGAGAGGTCGGTTCATGGGATCACGTTGAGATCTCCAAAGAACAGAAAGGGATTGTTCCATCTCATGGCAGATGTTGTCCATCCAGAGAGTAGGGAGATCATGTGAGGAATATTTGATAAGAAATGTGTGAGTAATAGTTGTGATTTGACTTTTCAAAGGGAAGTCAATGGCTGCCTCCTCGCAAACCAATGTGAAACAAGGTCATGAAATGGAAGAGAAGCAAGGTGATATGTTTTCTGCTTGTTTAGCTTTTCGCAACTCACTCTATGCATTGATGTATTGTGTAATTATGCATATGCTATGTATTTATATTTGTCAGAGAAGGTGCTAGAAAGTGGAATCACGGGGCTCAAATCTCATTTAGAAAGTGGAAATGAGAGCAAAGCCAAGGAAAATCAGACCCAATCGGACGATCCACAACCTGAGGTGAGTTTCTACCTGATTATTACGAGTATAATCGTCATAAAATGGGTGTAAATGAGTAAATAAATGAGTGAATAAATGAGTACCTGAATGATTACAGGAAAGTGATGATGATGATGATGATGGACCAATTGATATGTCTTTGCCCAAGAAGGGAGATTGGAAAGGAATCATCTTTTACGTCATTTCTTTTCCCATAATGGCACCACTATTCATCACTCTACCCGACACAAAAAATCCGACCAGTAAGTTAGCCAATGCAGAATTTTCATTACAAGGGGGTTTGATTAGACAGATGAGAAATTTCCATTTAGAAATGGAATGCAATAGCTTTTTGACATATTTGTTCCATCCTCAAAAGGGAGTAAGAAGTATTTTCATGAAATAGTTAATCCACCAATTAACGTACTAAGCGTTAGCAGCTTGGGTAAGTCAGAAAATTTTAGACACGTTACAATTTTACTGAAAAAAAATTTCAGAGCGCAAGTACTTTGTTCTAACGTTTTTGGGAAGTATCGTTTGGATTGCCGTGTTTTCATATCTTATGGTTTGGTGGGCAACCGTGGCCGGCGATGTTCTTGGAATTCCACCCGAGGTGAGTAACTCAAATATGACATATGTGTGAATTTTCTTATTCATGACGCCCTATAATAAATTCCCATCTTTATTTGATATGTCGCTATCAGGCCGTATGTTAACGCAGAAATGGTTTATTTTAGAGTATACCAAAATCAAGTCAAATCGACGTTCGTTGAGTACGAATATACTCGCCCCATTTGCTGTGTTTGAAACGCAGAAACTGGGGCAAGTATATACTTGAGGTACGTTAATATGACTTGATTTTCGTGTACTTAAGAATAAATTTGATATACGTGAACTTCCGACCCCTGATTATTGTTAACATGAGCTTTCTTTCGGGTTTGGCGATGAAGATGTTAGCTATGGGCCTAAAAAGGGTCTTTTTCAATAATGCTCAATTTAAGAGAGCGCTCATATTTTTGAGAAGTATTCAATTTGCTCATCGTTTGGTTAACAATCTTTCTGACCCAAAACGTAGGTAATGGGCTTAACATTCTTGGCGGCCGGAACTTCCGTACCGGATCTGATCACAAGTGTTCTCGTGGCCAAACAAGGCAAAGGCGATATGGCTGTGTCCTCATCTGTGGGCTCCAACATTTTCGACGTCACAGTAGGGTGAGTGGGAATCGATTTTCTAAGCGCTCTCGATTCGTACCACGGAGAACTTATTTCCAGATTGCCTTTGCCGTGGTTGATCTTTAGCATTAGCTTTGGCGAATCGGTCGTGGTTTCTAGCCAAGGCGTGGCGTGTTCAATTCTGATGTTGTTCTCCATGTTGGTCTTGGTATTCGTCAGCATTGTGGCATTCAATTGGAGGATGACCAAAGCCATGGGTGGAGTTATGCTTGTGGCTTATTTCGTGTTTGTAATGATCTCCTTGGGGTTCACGTATAATCTTTATTCTTGCCCTTTTTGACCCGAATCGAGTTCCATTCAAATGGATGGCAAAGCTCTATTCCAAATTTTGATTTCTAGTAACTACAAACATTTCTAATACATCGAGACAATCGAACGAAAATTCTTGCCCAACCCTATATAACATGACAATCATGATAATGGTGATGTTGTTGAACTTTCTCTGTAATATGTTAGTTTGATATTTATGGTGGTGGTGGTGGTGATGATGATGATGGTGGTGTTACTATCACGTTTCATTTCCTTCGACTTTGCGGTTGTCCTTGCGCTCCTTTGGCGTATTGTTCGAAGAAGTCATTTTTCCAGCACTTGCAAGATCCCGGGATAAGGAACCAATCGTAATAGAGCCTCACCTGGTAACAACCCATCTCATCTTGACCATCGCATTTATCTGGTGATGTGGTCGTTTTGGCTTGGTAGCCTTGCTTCTTCGAGAAGTGTCCGTTATTGAACCCCTAAAGCAAAGCCCAAGCAAATTATGATTTTCCCCGTTATGGCAGTCTGCGCGATCAAGGTCCTTGACTCTTTTTTACCTGTGGTGGGTTGCCACCTTGAACTGGATTCCGACTTGAATGAGGATTGGTCGGATTGGGGAAAGAGGTATCGGGATAATACACTTCAGCCACCAATAAACTCACCCATCTGGGCGAAGCGAGGCACGATCCGTCTAAATATTCGCATTTCGTGCTCCTGAAATTAGTTCGGGTAAGTATCAGGATCATTAAAGGGATGATGCAATTTGGAAATCGTCGGTTATTTGAATGAAGCTACTCACAGACATTTGACGACTTCCACTGTTTGAGTAAAGTATCCTTCGTATGGAATTTGAACCACGTATCTCCATACTCCTTGATAGTTCTTGGCAAACACAGGAGTCACATATTCCACAGCACTTGGACAAGGAGTCATTGGCGATTCCAAAGAGTTGATTTGAGACAAGGACGGAATGTCTTCATCGCCAATTCGGTTGGTAGCCTAAGAAAGAAAATCAAGGTCAATTGCATTCCCCCATATCTGATGAGAAAGAGCCTTTACCTTGTCATTGTCTTTGCCTTTGAATGCGTTGAAGAGCATACAGAAAACACCGTAGCTGTCGTCACACCAACCCCGTGATTGTCGAGGAGTTTCCACGTGGTCAGTGCTTTCAAACGAGGTTGCGGTCTCAGCAGCCTCAAGATCCTCGGTCTCTCGTCGTGTACGATGGTGATAAAAGCTGATGCGAGAGCCAGGTTGAGAATTGAAAATGGTCGGATTGTAGGCAATATGGTTATCCTCATATTTGGCCACCTTTGGTAACGTGTCATCCGCTTTGAGAATAGGCAGGGTCTTGCTGAAGTATTCGAGCGTCTTGCTCTTGAAGAGATCACTAAGGCAAACGAAACGGATCTCAACAATGAAGAGGAAAGAAAGTGAAAATGACAACATTAGAACTTACAATGGATAGGACACGCCCTCCACAGTTTGTCCAATTGGATTGAGAGGTAAAAAACCCTTGTTCAGGTCTCCACAGAGATTGTCAAGGGTCTGCTCTTGAAGTGGATCTCCCACACCTTTGACACAAAAAATCACCACCAAATGAAAATCCTACTCATTGTACTTTGGTATTCCACATCCTTCCTTACCAGGACAATTGATTTGAGTTTGTAAGTAAGGCGGCTTCCTGACTTTGGGCGGGATCTTGGCTGGAGACTCTTCAAATGGGTAATATCCTTGTGGGTATTGGGCCACATCTTCTGTGATGACTAACGATATCAGCGTCAAAATCACAACCTGAAATGCCACCAAAAACTGGGAGGATTGCCAACGTGAAAACAGGTCACTAGGTTGGTTGGTGGATTGGCTCAATTTTCTCCAAGATAATGATCTCTTTTATTAACATGTGCTGTCTGTCATCTCATCATGTAGATGATGTGGAAGTATTGCATGAGGCCTAATAATTGAAGGGAGTGTTTCAATTTCGAACACGCGGAACAATAGGCCGGGATTTGTGATAATACCATTGCATAGAGATCGCATTCAGATAGTAGACAACTAGTACCAGAACAATTGACAAGGAAAGTGCGGAAACCAATGCCAAAACTTGTCAATGGAAAACTAACTACAATGAAATGACGCCCTTTCCATAAACAATACTTTTATTTTTTTTACACCACCCACTAACAAACCTACGAACTGGAACAAATCGACTTAACGAGCATGATAAAAGTGAACTGTGGATTGTAAACAAATCACTTTCAATGTTTTCCCAACTCTACCCTACCCTGCACATGAGTTTCTCAATTCACTTCGGTTGTTGAGCAAACACATTTTCGGGAGAAAAAGCGAAAGTTCCATCGAAAAGGCTCAATCTGAATAATAGTACACACGGACACGGGTCTACTCATCTATCAAAGGTAGCATTTGCTACTGCTTACTCGATTCAAAATGACACACTCACACGACAAATTAGATTACTCAACACAATTTAAGATGGAACAGAGAGCAGTTCATTGGTCTTACCTGAAACAACATATTTGGTTTGCTATATGAGCTTTAGTGTGATGTAAGACACTCAATGTGAGGGTTGACTTTCAGTTTCTGTTGCACTTTCGAGGAATAGCATAAACAACCGTCGACATTTTATAGAGTCGAAACTTGGTATGGAATTTCGTGCAAGTAGTTGGATGATCGTACCTCCTGACTTTGGAGAAAACTCGGGCACAACTGACTTACGCCACGGCTCCTAGCTCCTTGTGTCTTGTTCTACTATTTTGGCTTTGATTCAACTTGTTCCTCCGGTTGAGCCAATAACACCGAATGAATTATCATTGTGCATTCTAAATTTTCTTGACAGAGCGAGCTTAAAAGCAAAAGATATCGAGTAATTTTATTCTAAATACTAATCAAGTGTTGAGATCGATTAATTTGACAGTGTCGATGGGCAAACTTTGTCGAGTTTAGTACATATACAGTGTCAGTTACAAATATAATGGACTTTTTTCTTCGTAACTTGAGGTCTTTTCTGTTGTTGAGAGCAAGAGCACCAAAATTTAAGATTGGTTGTAACCTTTGTCATAGAACGAAAAGATGAGCGAGCCTAAGCTGAAAGCTATATTTTACTCAAAACCAATAAATATCTGGTTCAATTGGAATTGATGTTTTTATATTGCACGCAATCTGCATTGCATTGTTCAAGTTTTGGCAATTGCTTTAGTCCACTTTTATGAAGACGCTTGCAATATCCCTTATGTTGGGGTTTCCAAACTTCGAAAAAAATCCCAAACTTATCCTATTCCAAAATTTGCGGAAAAGAAACGGCATACATTTATTCTTACCGTGTCAAGCGTTGAGATCAATCAACATTGATTTCATTATACAGGGTCATCATCGACGGCCAAGTGTGGTCTTTGGAGGATCTAGATTACTCATTGTCATTGATAGTTTCAAATCTAATTGAGACTCATTGACTTTATTATTTGGCCAGCCTTAAAGAGTGCAGCTTATTGGGATATCAAACAGATTGTTCTAGCCTCAATAATCTGCCCTCCTCTGCTTCAAAACCAAAATCTAGATTAAATTACTGTAGGTGTTAGTTCAAGCTTGACAAGACGTCTGCAGTAGGATGTCTATGATACCAAACTAAGAAACACTGACCAAAACATACTGAACCAAGGGAACAGACAATTATTTTGAATGCCTCTGTTACCGTTTCATTCGATGTTATTCCTCCTCTGTATGAACTCTTCGCAGACGATACCACGATAGGAGTCAGGACCACGATTACGGCACGTACGACCATTTCTGTTGCTCTCTCGCTTGGCTTCTTCATTCATGGTGCTGTCCTGTCGTTCATTCGTTTGGTTTGGTGGTTCACTTCCTTCCAGCGGTTGAGTCGGCTTCTCAACAGGCTTGCTCCACTCCAACAGTACGAACGAGGGCCATGCTTTGAATGGACGAATGGATAGATGGATGGATGGACGGAGGATGGCTCTTGAAATTCGCCCACGGAGAAATCTACCGATGGTTTTAAATGATAGCACCACCACTCGTTATGCTCTCGAGACGCTTTATGCCCTCATGCTAGCCAGTGTATGCATATATGTAGTATTGCAAATGTTCAATTTATCAACGGTACCGTACCGTTAATACGTAGAGGGAAGCGGTGAAAATGAGAAAATAACTAGAACCATGGATCATTATCACTTGTTTAATGACATGTCTCTTCATCGTTCTTGCCGCTAAAGTCATCAACATCAGCCTGAAATTGGCCTAGGACGAAGTGATGGCGAAATTCGCGCACTCGTTCGGAATTGCAATCGGAAAGAACATTCTCGTTATTCTTGAAAAGGAGCTCAACCGATTATTTCATCCAATCGGGAAACCAATAGATGCTAAGTGCAAAACGCTAAGTGAAAACGATGCGATTTCAACACTGGCTTTGTAATATTTTGTTCCGCTCCATTGTCCGACATTCAAAAGGAAAATCATCCAAGCAAATGAATAAGAGCACAAGCCTGACGCAATTATGCCGAAAGCCTTACGCAATACTATCAAAAATTTCGTGAAATGGTGTAGGTTTATATTTTGCTCAATATATTCGAATCAAAGATGGTATATGCACTCTTTGGTAAGGCTTTAATTCTCATTGCCCGGATTATTCTGCCCCGAATGTTGGCCAGATCCGTACCAACTTTCACGAATCTCACTTAAATGTTGCATGAGCGGGTGCATGGCTGCATATGGAATCTGAGGATTATTCAAATGGGCGGGTTGGGGTGGATTATTGGGCGTTACACTCCTTTCACTCGCTGTATCCGAATGATCATCGCCCATTTTCATCATCGAACCCGTCTGAAGATTCATCGGGAAGGCGAATCCGGTTTCCATTTTGGGTACCACGGGAACATTTAGCCCTCCCGATGTTACACAAGACGATACCGAGGGCAAAGGCGTACCTCGAGCTGATCCACTATGTTGGGAACTTGGTGAATAAGATCGATCTTGGAGATTTCCCGACATATTGTACCCAGACTCTTCCTTCGGAACCATGAATGTTGGATTGGATTCGGCGGTTGATTGAGCTAGAGATGGATTATTGGTGTCAGTCATTCCACCAGTCATTGCTATATTGCTTCCATCGGACTTGAGAACTCCATTCACGCTTCCGGGGGCGGGTTTTCCTTTGTTATTTTGATGCATCACAGCTGGAGCTTGTTTGCCGTGGACTCGAAGATGCTTCTTCAAGTTACCCGATTCGCAAAAACCTTTGTTACAAATGTTACACACATACGGACGCTCGCCTGAAAATGGAAAAGTAATGCTTGAAACATGCTTACAACGATGTTTACTTCAAAATTACCGGTATGAAGTCGGGTGTGGACCACCATTTTGTCGCGTTGGGTGAAAGCCTTCTGACAATATTGGCATTGGTAAGGTCTGGTATCCGTGTGAATTCGCTCATGCTTCCGCAATAAATCACGTCTCTGGAAGTTCTTGGGACAAAATGCACATTGATATGGCCGATCACCGGTGTGGACACATCGCAAATGAAGTTGAAGCTCAGATCTGCGGGCGAAAGGGGATCCACACAACTCACACACGAAAGGTTTCTCGCCCGTATGAGTACGTCGATGTTCCTCCATATTGCCTTTCTGAGAGAAAGTCTTTTCACAGAAATCACAATTGTACGGCTTGTACCCGCTATGAACCCGCAAATGCGAATCCAGATTGGACCGTTGCGTGAACCTGGAAATCATGACTTACTTAGGTATTGAGGGATCAAGAACCATTGAATTTTCTTTGGAATGCTGAGAATTATGCTTTCAAGGAAGATCAAATCAATTGCTTTCTTCTGCCCAAGAGATTTGGCTTTTGTTAAATAGATTGCCATTTTTCAATTTTCAACTCAATCAAACATAGAAGTCAAGAGTTATGCTCTCTCAAAGCTCCATACATATCCATCCATATGAGGAATTTGTCATAACAAAAATGGGTGAGCTCATTGATTTCAAGCTCTCTTCACAACATAACTTTGAGAGGCCAAAACTGTTTAACTCTTGCATTCCATTGAGTTCAAATAGTACGTGTATATCCAACATAACCAAGGTCTAGTTTGCAAAAGAACTTAATTGACGTGTTGTTCCCTAGAATAACATAATAAATGTCGGTAAAACCGCAGCCCAGAGAACGATTCTTGGATAGATAAATTATGACATGGATGGCTGGTTAACTAACCTTTTACCACAGAGCTCGCAGCAATGGGTGTACTTCTCTTCGAAGGTGCCGTGAACCTTGATGTGAATCTTGAGGTCTTGGGTGCTCTTAAAGTCCTTTTCGCAGACATGACATTTGAAATTCTTTTGATCGGAATGGGACAACATATGACGGGAATACAAGTACGCTGTTGGATATGACTTGCCGCAAACTTTGCACCTTCAAGGGAGAAGTCATCATGAGGATCGAAAATTCCTTACGAATAAAAGTGCCCAAATTTTAAGTCGAAAGATCATTTCATTAGAACAAGCTTTTCTATTGTGGATTTCCTAGATGCTACTGAACGCTTGACGAACCAAAATCTATGTGAGTGGTTGTTCCCATATTAATTTGGCCTTCATTGCTCAATTACGTTAGATTTTGTGGGGAATTCCCCAAATTGAGTCTTCCAGTATTGACATTCAATGGAGCATTGCAGGGTATGGAAGCATCATTTGTACAACATGTACAAAGCAACGTAGAAGCTCGACAAAACGAATACCAAATAACTAACGATGTATTTAAAAAAAAATTCAAATTGTATGTTTTTATGGGAAAACGACCTATCAAATAAACTTGAGGTAACATTGGCAAAAAATGCGACGAAAACATGCGACATGGTCTACATTTTAATACCTTTGAGTGAATAAACTTACAGAAACTTGAGCACCTCTCTATCTACGTAAAATATTTCAAATTTCGACCACAAAACTCATTCCCCATCAGACCAGTAAGTTCTTCGGGCTTTTTGAGCCAAGGATGGCTACCATTTTTCAAGGTATTATCCGTAATAAACTACATTAATCACGATGTGCCATTGCGTGGCATTTCTTTAATGGAATTGTGGCCTATCTTTAAAACTCAGCCAGATGTTAAGATGAAGTCGTTTGACGGTTGTTGAACTTGGGTTAATAATTAATGGCAATATCTGACCAATTGAGGGGGATTGAACCATGTTTAAGAGGGCCTTGTAAAAATCGACAGAAGTGCTCAATTATTTTTCCCCAACCCGGTATTTGTCTCTTGCTCCGGTCTTCACCCATTCTTGGATAGGCAGATGGATGGGTGGACGAATGAACGTACTATAATCTCTGAGGCGAAGATAAGAAGCTCATTAACAGTTCCAGAATGATCCCCCTTCATTAGACTTGTTGAGACCCACATCTAGACAACCAATTGCCACCCGCGAATTCACTCTCAACGTTATTTAGGGTCAGCTTTTTAGCATACCAAAGTGATATATACTAAATCTGGTTGATCTCAAAGAGAGTGAACAGATACTCTCCCATCATCCAACTCTCCATTAAGATCTATTTTTATGGACCACTAAAAGGCTATATGATGAACGGCCTTCTGTTAAACTTGGAGCGCTCGTCAGCCTTTCCACAAATCGAGAAGAAAAGGACAAGAGGGAAAATGGAGAGTTCTTATACGAGAGTGGAAGGACCAACATCTCGAGCACTAAGGTTCTGGTTCGTGGTGTCTCCCAGATCAAAGGACTTTCTGAGGGGCTGGAAAGGCAAAAGGCCGTTCTCTTCTTCATCACCTCATCTCGCAACGACCATAGCAATAACTCACTTGTTGATAACAAAGGAATGCCTGCGAAGACTTCGGGTGGTCAGGAACCCTTTTCACTTGTCATTACTAAGATCGAGCCAGGTCCAAACACAACCACATTATCTAACCTGTCCTAAACGAACTTTTGCCCACGATTTACAAGTCATGGGAGTGACGGCCTCAAGAACGTAAGTAAAAAAACGTTGTCAATTTAGCTGAAGTCGATTTGGCCATTGCCAATGGTTCAAAATGAGTGAGCGATAAAATATACGTAATTAAGTCTTTCATTTGAAATTTGAGAACAAGAGTTTCCAAGGGTAAAAAATGGCATCATTGAATCTAGACGTATTTGTAATTTTCAACGGTTGTCAAAAGAACGCCAGAAAAGTTTAGGAAACTGCGCAACTATCTTGAAATTCGATTCTTGTTAACTTTTAACTCTCTGACATCGCTCAGTTCAATTTACAAGGAATGAGGTGATCGTATGTTATATTGATTTTGGCGTAAAGATAAGTTCAAAATGGGTTAGGGGCAACAAAATGTCCAGAAAGTTGAAAATTCCAACCCCTCTAGGGTATTTAAATGGGATCAGGCTCCCTCATCTTTGGCGATGCTTAAGTCAACACCAATCAATAGTACGTACACACACACGCGAACAGAGCGATTTTGTATGTTTCTTCATAAGCGACCTAATTGGCAACTTGGAAGTTGCCAATTATCCCAAAAAGTTCAAATCACAAAAATGCCACTGTCCATTGTGTAGTACCCGAAAAACAAAGAAAGTACTGAACCGTCCCTTTTGCTACACCAAACTTCTCCACAAGTTCTTAGCAATAAAAAATAGAGCTAAATTGTCTTTAATTAGTTATAGTACAGTTTAACTAAATATTGGGCATAAAAGAAATATGATGTCTATAGGGAAAAGACATTTTTAAGAAACTGGTTGTTTTTCACTCTGTACACAATCACAGCGTCATAAACAAAAAGAGGCCCCTTCTTGAAGTTTTGAATAGGCAAAGCTTGTTCCTACTAGAGGGCTAACAAAGAAATGTCACTCTAGTACAGTCAGTGGAGATTTGTTTTGACCACACTTCATTGATCCAGCAACAAGGGTGCCAAGTTACTTGATTCATCATTCATTGCTCTTGTTCGACCACAGCAGTTGAATGAGCAATTGACTCCCTAAAAATGCAAGTTTGGGTTGTGAATCACATAATCTATCGTGTTCAACATCAAATTCCATCACACCACACACAGTGCAGGCTAGCATCTCTAGTGCAGGCTTGGTGACTCACGAATATTTTCGGAGTGTCATTTCTCTGTTAGCCCTCTAGTTCCTACAAACTGAGGTAAATTGGAGTATCGTCAAAGCAGAAAGTTAATTGCTCGAAACATCTCAGGTTTCAAGATTCGGTCGCTCAAGTTTTTTGTAAGCCGGAAAACAATGGAATGAGTCCCCCAAAATCAAGTACTTTGAAAATCTGAAAGTAATATTGTTTGAATAGACAATAAACACCCACACAAGCCGTGATCACTAGGGCTCGGACAAAGTTGCAAGATGCAACATGCGCCAAAAACTGCAACTTTTGATGTTTTTGGTCAAGTTTAGCAACTGTTTTTTTTCGCAACAAACTGAAACTTTCGATATTCTTTCAGCCACCATCATTGAAATTGAGCGAAAAACAGTTTGAATCAAATATTCCACAAGCATTGTCTAAAGACTTTTTGCTAATTTGTGAATTATAAGTGCATATCAACAACGAGTTTATATTTGAATCCTAATCCTTGTGACAGTAACAAAAAATCCGCCCCCCCCCAAAAAAATGTTTGCCAGAATTAGTATTTTTGATCATATTATATATTTTTAGGCCCACTCTGACCTATCGTCAGTCTCACATACATAGGTTTGAGAATCGACATTTAAGGAAAACTGATGCCAATTTTAAAGCAATTTTATTTTTATTTTACAGCAAAACATTTTGGTCCAATTGACTGGAACTTTTTGCAAAAATGATTGCGATTTTTTTACTCAAAAACTGAAACTTGATGCTAAGTTATCACAAATCTATCCGAGCCCTATTGATCTTTATTCAATAACGCTTTTCATCCTCGTTATTGGTTGCCAGGTGAATGTTAGTCAAGAGGCAAGCTTATCAAAGACAAAAAAACAAAAACGTAGGAAAAGTTCGGTTCGACAAGTGGGAAAGGAACCATTTCACAAGGAAATCTTTGAAAGGACTTCTCTTTCTCTCAAGTCTTTTGATTGCTTCAAGAACCACTAAATTTCACTGGACTTGGAGGCTAACGAAAAGAATCATGATTTCCAGTAGGAACAAATCAACTACGTTCTTCTGCAAATGAGACCTTGCTTATGTTGATTTGAATACGTATTTCAATTTTCAGCTCAATCGAACGTCTGAGTCAAAAGTTATGCTCTCTCAAAGTTCAGTGCAAGTCATACCGAGAATGAATAGATTCGCCCTTTTCTGGTAAATGTTTTACCACAAAAGGGCGAACTCATTCATTCTATGCTCTCTTTAGTCCATTAGTTTGAGAAGGCATAACTTCTTACTCTGCCATTCGATTGAGCTGAAAATTGAAATACGTCGTCTAATGCCTTACGACTTTAAGGAAGCCATAGTGGCCGCGCATACTAATGCGTTCTTATTAGAGCCGAGTGTAAGTGCTTCCCCAGACGGCGTAGGTTCGAATCTTGTTGGGGATCGGATTGAACCTGTCGGGAGAAATCCTTAATTACATGGAATCGCATTCCTTGTAGCGGTAGTAGAAAATCCGCAACCAATAAAAATAATAATAATGAATACAAGCAAGGTCTCGTTTGCAGAAGAACGCAATTGAATTACTCCTTCTGGAAATCATAATTTTCACCGTTGGCCTCTCACTCCAGAAATTCAGTGCTTCTTGATTAATCCGACAAACGACACTTGAAAAAAAAGGGGGGATTAGGTGTTAATGGTGAGGAGCCCAAACAAACCTTGCCTATTCCAGGACTTCCAAAAGGTCCAGGAACAGCAATGAAAATATTATAAAAAGACTGAAAACATGATAATCAATAGTGCATTGACCATCCTTCTCTCAAATCTATGAATAGGTTCCTTTTCCACGATTGAAAGGGAAATCCTTCTACAAATAATTTCATCCTTCAGGCAAGCTTGGCCTCAAGGTGTCCAATTAGTTTGGGTGGGTCAACACTATAGCAGCTCTCCCTTGGTCAAATATCACCACCTTCATCTCCCCCTTTTTGTCTCAACCCACTCATTCATTCATTAATTCATTCACTCACTCGTTCTTTCGTTCATTCATTCATTCATTGCCCGCAGGCTGTCAGTGGCAGGCCCAACTGACCTTAACGATATTACGTTCCGTATCGTGGACCAATCTCGCTATCCCGAGGTCCTTGAGCTTCTCTATGCCAATTTTCATCCGGATGAACCCATGAGTCGGGCGTTGAACATCTACAGTGGAAATCATCGTGTTCCAGCGATTGACGAGTACACGCTCAATGGACTCAAAGAGAACCTCTCTTTGATGGCGGTGGATTCTTTCACCAATAAGCTACTAGGTATGCAAGTCATCGCGAAAAGACACGAAATGGTCTAAAATCAAGGACTTGATTTTTCTAGGAGTGGCTATCAACGGCTTGGTCCACAAGTCCTCATTGGACATTCCTCTAGCTGATAAATTGAAGAACATTCGAAATGACAAGTTCAGGCACATCATATCTGTTTTGCACGAGGTCAACCAAAGAGGAGCCCACATCTTTCAGGAGTTGGGCACAGATGTTATCTTCGATATCAAGATGGTCACAACCGATAAATTGAATCGGAAAAGTGGCTTAGCCACGGATCTCATCCGAAAATCCATCAATCTTGCTCGAGATCTCGGCTACACCGCTGCTAAAACCGAAGCTACAGGTTGGTTCTGCGCAATACAAGATGAAACTCAGTTTACCCATTCTCATTGCTCATTCTAGGTATCTATTCTCGGAAGGCATCCGAGCGTTTGGGTTTCACAATGGTAGCCGAGTTCTTTTATGACGAATACGTGGCTGCAGATGGAACGACGGGGATTTTCTCGGACATGGGCAACCATAAGGGTGCCACATTATTGGTCAAACGACTTCTGGTCAATCAAGACTCGATTGAAGAGAACGAGCCTGAAGTTCGCAATGAGAGCGATCAGGCTTAAGCAAACAGTACGTGTTTGATGTTGCTCTTGTTTAAATGCTCTATGAATGTGACCCCTGTGTTAATTTGCTTTCGCCATCAATACCGGTATATGGCTACTTGGTTCAATAAAGCTCTGAACAAAGACTCGATCTATCGAGAAGCACTTACTCTTCCAATTTGCCCTCTCTTTTGGAAATCTTTTTCCCCTTGGTTGAAGTTGGGTGCATCTCAATTTGGTGCGCAATGATTTCCTCACATTCTGCCGAGTTGAACTCGCATTTATCTTCTTGACAACTATGACAGAAAGAAGACGAAGCACTTCAATGATGTGAACATGGAACACCCATATCCAAAATGAACGGGAATGGAACTCACTTGTACTGAATTTGGTCGTCCTTGTGATTCTCTTTCCAGTGTTCTAAATTGGCCTGATGATCCAGGAATGACGTCTGGCATTTGGAACATGTGGATAAGGCCAAGGGTTCCAATTTTTTCTTTCGAAGGATCTTCTTTTTGGTACCTTTATCACCCAGTTCATCGTCGCTAGGAATTTCATCTAGAATGAAGGATATATTTAATGATAAAAAAATAGATTCTAATTTGATATATTGGAACAGAACTTAAATTTATGACCAAGAAGAGTTCCTATTACCTTTGCAAGGCCACATGGGTCGATTGAGGTTCTCCTCCATGCAATGCTTGATGCCCACCTTCCTTCGTTTGCGTTTCTTGACAATAGAGAGGCCTTGGGTTTCATCCAAAATATCTTGGACGGCCTCCAAAACTTCTATGGCGGGTTTAACATCCTCACCAGTCTGAGATTCGGGTTCATAATTTTCGTCGTTTTCGTCTCCCGAATCTAAATTTAAAAAAAAGTTTTTCACTTAAAGCCAGAACAAGTGTAAAGGTATTGCATGTAACAAAAGTATGATAATTCGATCCTCTTTTGGAACAAAACGTGCTCTTCGGCAAGTGCATTTGTTGCATTTGATGTGCAAACTTTTTTCAGTTATAAAATGATTTACTACAGTCCAATAAGCTTTAATCTCTTCATTAATTTTCGCCAAAGCACGATTTTATTTTTAATCATAAAAAATTAGATTACAATTTGATAACTTGGAACAAAAGTGAGACGTAAAAAGTAACTAGCAATGCCAAATCTTCTTCGGAAAAAAGCTTGAAAGAGTGGCCAGTTCCTCATTTTGAGAGACCCAGATCAAATCCACAAATTCCACATCAATTTTCGTGCAACTTGGCTCACCCACTTACAAAAAAGTTAACAAAAAATGTGCGTAATTTTTTTAAAATAAAGTGACATAAATTTGGGGACGACTTTGTCGGTTCAATTGAACGTATAAAGTGGCTTTGTTCATTTAAAAGTTACGTACCACGACCCCATTCAATATCACAGAGAGCGGTGGGTTCCATTTTGATCTGAGGCACCAAGGGTGGATTGAAAGAACGGACATATTGATTGAGATGGGTCTCCAGATCCAAGGGCGAAGGTCGAGTACGACGATGAGCAATGATTTGATTCCGATTGGCCTCGAAGCACACATCGAAGAACTTTCGGACACGTTCCAATTCAACCACGCAAGAGCCACATATGACTTTCGAGAGATCATCGTTTGGAGTTATCTTCAAAGGTTAAAACAGGAATTAAGATTGAAAATCCCCGCTGTTCTTACCGCGGCTGCTCTAAACATTCAATTCAAAAGACCAAAGTTCCTTTTTACTGGACACGTCTTTTTTGACAATGTTTTCAGTTGCATCAATTCTCGTTTTTTATTGAACTGGAAAGCTTTCCGGTCTAGCCATGAACATGAAATATCTTTCCTACTTTTTAAATACTATCGATGTTTTTTTTTAATTCCCGGTCATACGGCCCATATAAAATGATAAACATTGATAACCTTTGTCATAGACTACAGTACTACCTAGAATGAGATGGTAGCTTCAAAATTTATCATCTTTGCTCTCATTCAAGGAAATATCTTATATTTTACAGGAACTGTGGTTTATGTAACGAAGAGTTTCTACACCCATGTTCAGCTTAAGTAAACAACGGACTCAAAAGTTATACGCCTTTTAAATTCAGGGAGGCAAAGGCGGAAAATGAGCTCGTCCAAAATCGAGCTCATTTTCCGCCTGCGCTTGCCTGAAATTCAAAGAAACATAACTTTTGAAAATTGGTAAAAAAATATCTTGTCACATAAACCACACCTCCTGTAAAATATAAGATATTCTCTTGAATGTCTACCACGATATTCCAGTTTAGAGATTTGGGCAAGAGTTCTTTAACTTTGGTGCTGTATATACATATTTGGAGACTTTTCTGCTCGAATTACCTTTGATACCCTAAGACATGGAGGTGCCCTCAGAACGCCTCACAAAGCAACTGAGGCTAGGGTTGAACATGAATTTACTTTTTATTTGTATAGTTAATTCACATCCATCACTCTGACTCATTTAGTCGTTTGCGAAAGGTTATCAGAGTAATGGAATCGAATCGATCAGTACTTGTTTTTCACAGTAAGCTCTACTTTACCAAGCACTAGTATTACGAAGCGTCCTCCATAACTATCAATCATATTAAAATCTTATCAACGTCCAATCATCATTCGATTTGAAGTGTTGCTCAAAACCTTGTTTCAAGCAATGATTTCTTAAATTGAGCCATTCACTTAGAAGGAATCGGCTCAGGGGAAACTTTGAACAACAAACAGGGCGTTGCATCAATATGAAAGGTCGCCATTTTGGCCGATGGGCCGTCTTAGACTCACCAGCAGGGGCAGACAGCTCTTGCATTTCTCGGCTAATAAACTCTTTTGGCCCTCGTCACTGAAGATATCCACCCCATTGACACTGTCTCCACCACATAATCGACAAACGGGGTTTTGGGGCGGGTTTGGGTCGGGATGAGTCTGGGTATCCCGATTTGGGTCACCCGGAGTGGGGCTGGCCATAGCGATAAGCCCAATGCAACCTACCAATCTCTCCAAGTACACTCTGTAGATTTGCTACCAGCGCGACATCTAGCGGTCTAAACTGTAATGCCCCAACCAACTGGTAAATGGGAGAAATTGAGGAGTGAACGGGCCGGCGCGTTGGGGATTGGGGCCTGCAAATTCCCGAGGGTTCCCAAATCGGCTTTGTTTTGATGCTGTTTCCAGACGGCCGGGGGAAAATGGCCATCTCACGAAACCTCTTATTAAGAGGGCCGGATTCTATGAATACGAAAAGGAACGATAAGGTTAAATTTGTGTTCTGGGGTTAACCTGAATTCTATATTAGACGGTATGGTTTTGTTTCACATGGATGGATATTTTTTTGGTCAAAAAACACTTTTTTATGTATCCTGATATCTGTTGGGTCCTTCGAGAGCTGTATCGAAGATCCTTATCGATGCGTATCAAAGCCAAAGACTTAACCATAAGTACAGTGGGAATAACATTTCGGTTGAAATGAGACCATTGTTCGACTGGTCAAAACTCGAAAACGCTTTTGGTCTCTTTTGGTCTACAATCCAAAAGACCTGGATGAGAAAAATTATAAGAAAATATAACGAAAAATACACAAGGTAGTTGTATCGAAATTACAAGTTACGAAAGTATAGTAATCCGTTCCTTTTTTCAAAAAAGTAACTAGTGCCATCACATTTCAAAAATGCTGTAATTGTAACGGTGCAAAAATACAAACGTACTCGTTCTTTGAACAAGAAATTTAAAATTTTTGAGCTGATAATTTTTAGAAAACTGAAAAACACTCTTGAACGTAACAACTGAACATCAAAAACCTACATTAAGCAGGATCAAGAAGCACGGAAATTGTGGATTGGGAGGCTAGCAATGAGAATTGTGATTTCCAGCAGAAACGAACCATTTGCGTTCTTCTGCAAATGGGAAGAGAACGTATTGAGAAGAGCACGTATTTCAAATTTCAGCCCAATCGAATGCCGGAGTGAAAAGTTATGCCTTCTCAAACTTATGTACTGATGAGAGCACAGAATGAATGAACTCGCCCTTTTGTGGTAAAACGATTACCACAAAAGGGCTAGTTCATTCATTCTTGGTAGGATTTGCACTGAACTTCGAGTTCAGTTTTCTGAGAGAACTTTCTAAGAACTTTTGTCTCCGACGTTTGATTGAGCTGAAAATTGAAATACGTATTCTTGTCAACATATGCAAGGTCTCACTTGCAGAAGAACGTAATTGAATTGTTCTTAATAGAAATCATTATTCTCATTGCTAGCCTCCCACTCCATGATTCCAGTGCTTCTTGGCAGGATGTATTGCCTTTTGAACTTCAAAGTGAATTATTTTGATTGAGATCTTTAAAATCACACCATTAATCACCCTGAAAATCAAAGCCTATTTTCTTTCGAATGCCATTCCTCATTGCAGTGTCCTTCCTATTGAATTTAGGAGTAACGCGTTCTAGAGCGCTGCGCTCTAACGCGTTCCTCATTTTGGAGAAAGGAACAGAAACTCTAATCCGTTTTTTCTGGGAACGGCTTCAACCCTGAATATACGTGACTTCCAATGCACTAAAGCAGGGGTGTGCAAACCCTGGCCCGCGGGCCAAATGTGGCCCCCTAGCTGATTTTGCGTGGCCCGCAAGAGGGTCTGTCATTTTCAATAGACTGGACCGCAGCATGATTTTTGATTTTTTCATGAATTATTACACTAGAAATTATTTGCCGTTTTGGATGGTGTGGTCCCGCGACCGCCAACGGTCCGGCCAATTTGGCCCACTGCAAAATAAGTTTGCACACCCCTGCACAAAAGTAAAACCAGGACGAGTTTAATAAGAATTTTCATTGTCCAAAAGGTACGGATGGTCACTAGAGAATAGTGACTTCTCTTACACGGGATATAATTAGAATGAAAATTGGAAACGTGATCATTACATTTACAAACATGTATTGTTTATCTACATGTACGCATGTCGATATGTTCTTGAAATATTGGTCATTTTTTAAGAATTTTCTTTAGATTGTATTTGCACTATTTCGAAAGATATTCTTCTGGAATAATCCAAAGCTGCACTACTGCAATGGTTTTCCTTGTAAGACAATGGCAGTAAATGATTTCAAAGTTTGTCACCCCGACATGAAAAGGCCCACATGTTCCACAACTATGTAAATTGGCTGAAATTTGAAACACAAATAGCACCCTTCAAAGAAATACGTTCAAAATGTCAATCATGTCAAATTGATGACTCCAGATTTAAACCAGGGTCTGCTTTTGCAAATGTCTGACAGTTGAAACTTGAGTAATGGATAAAGTCAATTTTTGGGCCAAATTTGTCCTCAATGAGCCTTCCGCAAATTGCCTTAGATAAGGCATCATATCAAATGTTTCTCTCCACAACAAGTTTTAGATTTGTCCAAGAAGACGATCCCACCAATATTGATAAAAATAGCAACAAAAACAGCACCACTAATTATCTAGCTGCATTTAAATATACATTTTTCATTATCTATTGTAGAGGAACGCTATTAATTGTGAATGTGCTGGCTTTTGAACCAAAACAAACTTCATATTTTAGGGCGAAAGTGAGCACGATGTTGGGAATTCTTTTATTTTGTAAGAAGATTTCGATAATATAGTATAGTAAAGTATAGTAAAATTAGTCATGCTTATGCGTAACCTTTTAGCAGTAAATAAGCTGTCTTTAAAATGGTGCGTTAAGTTCTAACTTTGACTACACTTAAGTACATTCGAGCTATTTAGATTAGTGCACCCACACATCCGACTTATTATCAAGACTTTGGACTTGGAACGTCTTCTCTAGACTTTTTTGAAGTTTCAAGCATTTTTTTATTCCCCTGGATCGTGCAATTTTCAATAAAAATACAGTAAATGAAGATTAGTTTTGAGTGGATTCTTCTGCTACTGTTAATTACGACATCTTTGCGAAACCTTCCTACCTCTTCTACTGAACTTGAAATAAATTTCAACCACTGTAAGCATTTCGTCCAATATAAGATCGGTTGTTGAGGTAGTTTTGAAGTATAGTAGAAGCATAGCTAGAAGGATGAAAGAAGCATTATGAGACGAAGTAGAAGTAACTAGCGACCCTTACTAGAGACTGGCCGTCGTAGGCTAACACACGGTGCCGATGATTCACGCTGGTGATTGGTCAATAGCATTCAGTTGAACATTCAGCTAATTCTTACGAAGTTCAATAACAAACCAGAGTGCTTCTTCTTTGTTGATTTTGTAGTGATCTGACTTGGTGCCGGGGTTGCCAATTTACTGATGTGAAATCATATTCCCCTCTATCTACCAGTCTTCAGAAACCCGTTTTTCCTTTAAGGATCACCAAAAGGCAAAGCATCCCTGACTTTCGCGACTTCTGAGCAGGGTTGCAAATCAAACTCACATTCGTGTTTGCTCATATACAAGAGCAAAGCACCCATTCTGCAAGCAGTAACCCTACCTTGCAACCTCCCGTAAAAAAAACTTGCGCAAGCCCAGATTCCACATCACTAAGATTTTGTTGTCAATCACCCGATCGTGTGACATTAATTGGCCCTTGTCAAAACTCCACACTAATTGAAATTCACTTTTTTCATATCTGGTAAATACCTTAGACACATTTCCAGCAGACTTGAGGACTTTCAATTACCAAACTGCCCTATCAAATGAGCGAAACAGTTTAGATGTGTTTCGTAGAAGAAAAGGTTCCTTTAATCATGACCTTCGGCTTCCCGCATGATGAATGACGTCACAGACAGTCCGTGCCGGGTCAGGCAATCATAGATTTGAATGCCAATCTCTGCCTTTTAGTATTTCTAGAAGTAACCATGATCGATCAAGTTTCGCTACATAAGCTGCAATTGAGAAACGCAGCTTATTTTGTAAAACTTGATCGAGCATGGCTATTTCTACTCCGTTGCATGGGCTTCTTTTTTGTTTCCTATATGCTTCTAGACATGCTTCTACTATACTTCAAAACTACCTCAACAACTGACCTAAAGACTCTTCGTATGAGAGCAGAGTTCGTTCAGGATCCTGGAAAACTGAATGCAAATGCATGTCGAAAAACCTCCTATTATGTTCGTGATAGTGGTCTTATTTCTCCAGTCCTCTTATAATTGCCTTATTTGTGGCACATTTGTATTTTGGTAGTTTCCATTTCCGAACTTGATCCCAGTTTTTGTTCAAAAAATCATAGGTATGGAGTCAACAAAAAGTCCGGACAGCCGAATCTCGTTCTTACCTTGGTCCCGTTGGACCGAGGATGGAATGCAATCCTCGGTCCAGACATGTCGCTCGCTATCTTCCAAATCGACTGGCCTATCCCTTTCTAATAAGATGGGTTGTCAGCCTTCAAGTAGGTGGGGGTAGAGCGGGGCTCAGGTTGGGGGAATCTTTCCAATGCCAAGATGTTTCTCTTTTAGTGTTTTTATTGCGTTTTCTTACAATGGCAGAAACTTGGCGGCAGCGCCTCTGCGCCTTCGGCCAAGGTATCGCAATGTGTAGGCTTTTGAGACGGGCACGTTTTGTATAAAGGATGATAAATCACCGCCAACTGTCAGCTTGCTTCAATGGTTATTTCACTTTGCTCAGCTATTACTTTTGCTTTTGTGTCCACTTACGCAGAACTGCAAGAGAGGAACGAAAAGGACGTTTTGGCCCGTGTCCCCTCATCAACATCGTTCCCATGCCTCTTTTTGCTCTTAGGACATTTCAATAGGAGATCAATGAGCTGAGCAAGCCGACCTTAAGGAACAGCCTTTGGCGCAACTGAAAACAACAAGACGACTCCGCCAATTCAGACACGTCTCAGGTCTCACTTCCCATCCATAAGCGATCTAGTGTCATTGGTAGAGGACTCGACTGGGTTTTTGTTTTCATTACTGCCGGATTTATAGTTGCCGTGATAGCATTTCGCTCGACAACCGTATTTCTTGTTGGCAATTTTTTCCCACTTGATCAAAGACAATTACATGAGAAAACATTTTGAGAATGCTTCTACTACACTACCACTCTACAGTCAGCCAATTCGAGGCAGCACAACAACGACAACAATACTCATCCATCACATTTTTGCAGAGGACATCGTGCAAGTTGCCACGTTACATCACACAAAAAGACTTTGTTGCCTTACATTGTTATCATGTGGGTCCATAGACTCTGAGGTATTTGGGTGAGAGTTGAAAATCCTCTTTTTAATTGAATGACGTATCTTACAAAATCGGCTAACTATTTTTAGGCATGGTTGGGAACAATGGTCAAAACAAACTCGGACAAGTCTGCCTAACTTGCCTTTGATGCGGCAGTCCCCAAAGTCAATGAACATTGACTTCCATTATGGCAAAAAAAAAACCTTTTGGCCTGATTAAGACAGGGAAACTGGTCCGAAATGCGGAAACCCCTTTTTATATAATTGAATGGGATTTAAATGAGCAAAGAGGAGTGGCAAAATGCCTCAAAGTTTTGAGAAGATTTGTAAAGAATGCAGTACTTCTGTGGGTCCTGTTGTCAATCCCAGTGATGATTACGGAAAAAATCACCTCATTGATCTCTCTCTTTTTCTGAATCTGTGCAAACTTTGTGTTTTTGTTCTTGTCGGAAAAGTTTTACACTTTAGTTCCCACAACGCCGGTTACATTAGGAGCAAATATTGATGGTCGAATAGATAGATCGCGTCGACCATGAAAGAGCGATGGAGAAAAGCCACAAAGAACTTTGAAGAGGCTGCCTAGGAGGGCGAAGAAATGCATCATTGAAGTGAATGTCTCGAACTTTGCCCCAAAATTAGGTGGAGAATTGCATAGTCGTCGCCTTGGAAGCTTCTTAAGCACCGTAAAACTCGTTTGGGTGCGCAGGTTTCACGGGGAACACGGAAATAAAATCTAAAGGGCATGAACCTTTCTTTCAATCCATTCATCCCGTCCCCCAACCAACCAACTATCTTCTTTCCAACGGAGAGAGCCAGTTGCTAAAAAGAAGATGTGCTAAACAGAAAAGTTTTTTGGAAGAAGAAAAATAAACTTCTCGACTTTTGGATCTGCGAGACCTTCAGAATTTTAAAATCTTATTGTCATAGTCGTGAACGTTGGTCTGATCTTTTTACAAATTTGAAAGACATTTCAAAATCTATTCCAATCATTGTCCAATATCCGGACGGCACCAAGTTGTCTTGATTTGGCGAATTCTTGCAAGTTTCATCAGAAGGAAAAGAAATATCGGCTAATTGGAACCGAGGAATTCAATTTCCAATCTGACATCATGGATAGCACGATGATTAGTTTAAAATCTTCATTCTACCCCTGGGAGTATCATATTGGAGACGGAAAACACCCTTGGAAAAGAAAAAGAAAATACTCTTGAGGGACCAAAACCTTCTTTGGAATTTCATCGACCATGGCACCATCGTGGTTTTATCCAGACTCCAATGGAAAAGATGACGTTTCCTCAAAAGCTCCTTTTCCCCTTTCTCAGCCTCGATTTCCAAGTTCCATTTTCCAAGAGGAGGTGTTGGTGCTCCCTGCTTTTGGTTCCCGTTAAGTGGTTGCCAGTTGGTTGAGACCAATCAAGCCATAATAAGTCACAGGAGTTAATGATCCCTTTTGATTGAAAAGAAGATTGTTGATGTTGGTGTACTGCTCAGTACTCAAAAGAACACCCTTCATTAGGTTAACGAAAGGTTGCTTTAAACTCAACCCCTTTAAAGGAAGTGGAACATAGCTTTGAAACCTCTCTCACCGCCTCATTTACGCCCAAATATGGCGCAATTGGTGGTACGATCAACCAGACGTACCTCTCTCAACGGTGCGAAATTGGAAGATCCATAAAATTGCCATTGAAACGAGTGTGGTTATCCCGAAACAGTGCCTGAAAATAACAGGCTATCTTTAAATCTCCCTTGCAATAATAACATCTACCTACAATCTCTTTGTTCTTGCACGTTCGTTCCTCTCGGTCCATCTCTTCTTACTATTCAAACACAGAATTCTATGAACTGAAATCCTCTATCCATCATTAAGCGATCTCTTTTCCCCCTCTCAAATTCAACCCCTTATTTGAGAGTGGAGTAATTAATAAGATGCTTCTGCTCCATGGATCTCCCTGGCACCATTGTTATCCCACATCTTCCCCCTTCTTTTTCTTTTGTTCCATTTTTCCCTCTTGAAAAGTTGAACCGCAAAGAGACCACTTTCCGTCACTCGCTTCATATCCCTCAAGACTTGTCTTCGTTGGCGCCGACATTGCCATTTCCTAACACGTAAAGCTGCTGGCAACCAAACTCGCTCAATCCTTTGGTTCATCTCATCTCCGTTGATGCTCGTCCATTTCACTATTAGTAAGGATGAAGACTGAAGGCTGAAGTACGATACACGGTGGTCCCTCAAATATGACAGGTAACAAAAAAAGAGTGCCGAAATTGCAACTTTGGATATCAAAAATCCTTAGATGAAAATAAAACTGTCAGATTACAAACTTCAATCTTAAGAGATGACTCGAATTTTGAGCGGATTGTGCTCTCTCTCCACCTTTTGTTGACAGAAAGGAGAAGGAGTCTATGAATCAGCATCTGCATCACGTTCCTCATCTTGAGGATGGAGGTGCAGATGACATTTTGACAATTGGACCAAGGACGACGACGATGACGATGACGATTTGGCCCTTTTTCGGGCGTTTGATTCGAAAACGGAAAGAAAATATTTTGATTTGCCACTCACCATCGACAGGTTGGTTGAATAAGCATTGCCTGCAGTTCTCAAACAATGTCAATCCGATATTGGCCAAAGTGTATTGGCCTAACTCAATCTAAGTGTCTAGACATTTTGACAAGTCATTTTAGCAATGGCAGAAAAAAATGAAAGAGATAGTCGGCTCTTGTACCTGTCAAAAAGTAGAAATGAAATGGAGAAAAAGATCTGGTTCTGTCGAAATAAGGCAGGTCCTTGAAAGGGGCCTCTTTTTGGAAATGCCGTCTTCAAAACTGAGCCGAGCGCATGGACCTACCTTCCAAGCTCTTCACAAACAGTGAGTAAACCTGAAATGCATTGAGGTGGTGGAAGCGTGCAAAAAACACTGGTCTTTTCTCTTTCTGTCAGGTTGATCGGGCTGAGATCTCTTTGATAATGATGATGATCATGTCCGGAGGAAATGGCAGCTTTGTTAACACTTTCAGACACTCTTGAAACTTTCGCAAAGATATGTTGCTGAAGTGGCGGAAAGTGAAGCGATCATCCTTGAGATCGTATCCAACTTCACCAAAAGATCTACTCAGGAGTGACGACACCTCTGCTATAACCACTATGAGCGTTAGTTTAAAAGAAATTTACGTTTGGACTCAATATAAGCTACTTTAATTACTGTCCATATTTCGCAGGGCATGATTTGAGGTTGCTGTTCATTTCGCTCATGTTGCAACATGTTATTTGGCAATGCTGGGCTTCTTTGTAAACTTTTGTCGTTTTTTTTGGAAATTTGGTCGAAATATGTTTTTGTTGACAGTGATGTCTTCTACATTAGTACGGAGATTAAATGTGCACATCTTCATAAATACTATGTTTGAGTGCACTAGAGGGATATTCTGAAGCGAGTTTTTTTTGGGTGGATTACCCAAGTTAATTTGATATGATAATGGTTTTTTATAACATTAAAGATTAGTACTCTTTTTTACGTATTTTATAATATCAAATCATATAATGCTACTTTTTATTATGAGGTTTTCCATGAAATATGTCTTTTGTGGCGGACCTTCGCTTTGTTTTCGGTTATACAATACGTACATCTGAGACAAATGGTCTATTGAATGGAACATCTTTGGATACTTGTTATGAACTTGAGCACCCAAGTAGGGCTACATAGCTTCAGGGTTTTCCTCCATCTTGGCAAGTGTAGAAAGTTCGCTCTCCAAATCCAATAAATTCAATCAAAAAGTGGAAAGTTTCCCTAGAAAGTTTTTCCCAAGGTTTGAGTAATAAGTCGTCGTCGTCGTTGGTTCTTGGGAAAAAACGACCCCAGCTTGAGAAAAGAAGGTTCCATTAATCAATCCTTAACTTGTGGTTCGTTTGTTTAGGAACACCATTCACTTGCAATCATTTTTGAATAGGCATTGAAACAAATGTATTCGGTGCCATTGTAATACATCTAAATTCGAATGCCAATGCACGCAAAAGAAACGCATCAACGCGCGAGAAACCTTTTTTCCATCCGTTCGAGAGGAAAACTCTTTACGGTTCTTTTTTATAGCAGTTTGTCACTTTAGAAGTGCTTTGGACCCGCTTCTAAAGTGTCTCAAACCAATGCACTCGATCCCAACCTAAGCTTCTTTGTCCACATCGTTTAGCGGTCCTTGGCAGTGTTTCATGCATTTGACGGAAATTGAAGAGCACTTTGTTTGCCACACACAGAGTCCGAGAAATGCTGTTTCAATCTTTAGGAATTCGTACCACTTGTTCCAATAAAGTGCATTCCAAGAACCCGTAGCCTGTCCATGTGCCTTGCACCAAAAAGCAATCTTGGAAAATTACCAGATCTGGATCAAATCCTCCGTTCTACTGCCCGGTTATCATGACCACGAATGCGTAGGGCAGACTATCATACCGCAAAAGGAAAGAAATCGTGCACATTTATTCCATAGAGTTTGAACTGTCGGTATGGTCCAGTCCTCCAAAATAATAGCTATGTCTTTCTTCAGTGTGTCAACATTAACCGAGAATTGGCTCTTGCTTGAGGTTGACGCAGTAATTCCTTGTTTCTCCTTCTCCACCTCCTCCTCCTTTTCTACGTCTAGCTATCCATTATCAACGGAAAGCTGGGAGTAACGGGAAATGGCTCGGCCTTGAACCGTTAAGGTGATGCATGCGCGTACGACCGAGAGACTTTTTTTTTGTTCCCTAAGACACAACTGCCTCGAGCCCTAAGACCTACGATACTCGAGCTTTTGTGAGGAAGCGAGTGGTTCCACAAAGAACGCTATCAGTCTAGGCTCCAATCCATTGGAATCGGTGTGTGTCACTTTCGATTAATAAAGCGAAAAGTGGTGCCTACTCAAAACGAAGAAGAGAAATCGTGGATCAAGAATCCTGGTTGGGGAAATTAATGATCGTGGTGAGCAACTAATTAAAGCCGTCTCAAGCCAAGTGGGTTATCACAACTGTCTTTGTGGTTGCCAGTGTAGCACGTGCAACCACCAATTCCACACCAAACATCTTGGTGATCGATGAAGGTAAGTTTGGATTTAGTTATGTCCTTTCATTTTGTGGGAAGGCTTACTTTGATAATTGGCATTGAAACGGAAAACGGAGAACGCATTTGAGGTCAATATTTGACGATCGATGCACAAATTCAGATTTGGCAATACAAAGAACACCTCAGGGGTCTCATTAGCAATTGACCGGGCAATCGGATTTGTCTGGCAATATGTAAGGCATTGTTATTATGTGATTAGCAATTGGCGTCTGACTGTGAGACACCATTGAAAATGCTTGAACCCCATGGCTGGTGGGACAAACAATCGTTTGACGTTGTTCAAATACCCAATGGTTAGACATTTCATTTTGAGTAGACAGGCAATTTGTCGTTGGTTGCCCAAAGAATGTGGGTTGTCGAGTTAACCGGTTGCATTTGCTTACTCTCCCATGAAAGAGGGACATTTTTGGCCAATTCTAAATCCAAGGGCCTTTGGCCTGACAATGGCATCTTCTATAAGGAAAATACCCCAAGCACAGTCAGACCTATTCTACTCGATCTTCTTGGGGGTGAAATTCTCACGTGCCTTTTGGGAAATAGTTTTTCCGCCTCTTTCGCTCTGATCCATGGATAAAAGAAAATGCTTTCCTAAGCCAGAGGTCAGAGAAGAAACTTGCTTGTTCTGTTCCTGCTTTACCCCCATCGTCACCAACCAGAAAACCATCTCCTGACTTGTTGGCAGTACCCTGGACCATTGGAACAGTCCACATCAAATTCAGGTCGCTCTTTTCGTCTTTGTTGACCTCATCCGAAATCCTTTGTGAGGGTTCAAAAGACATCGAAGCCGATCCGGAAGAGGACAGAAACACTTGAAGCACCAAAGCTGCTTATTTCGATCAAATAACTACAATTGGAAAGAGCGTCTTCAAATATTAGCTCAATTCAGCTTTCATAACTGCTTCTGGTCTTTTGTACGTAATTATTGTTGCATAGTTGGCAGTTGGCTCGAATAAGTTGTCAAAGGATCAGATTAAGCAATTTGGCGATTGAAACACTTTTTAGGTAGCCATTAAAAAGTTTCCTTCATTTTTCAAGTGACAGGGATATGCGAAAGCTTGGCTCACTATTTCCAAGTTTCGTTTAGATACGAGTTAATTGTTCGTTGTGAAATGAAGAATTTTCCTCCTTTGAAGACCTATTTTCGGCATTTAATGTCAAGTGCGGTGCATTATTTAATTGCCCTGTCATGGATTGTGGGAAGGTCCTTGAGATCAATATTGTCTTCTGCACATATGGTGACCTGTAACTTAAGACTTAATCAAAACGCCAGACGCGAATCGCCTCATCATCCAAACAAGTTAAATTGTTTACGAATGTGAAAGAAC
>JAAGOF010000204.1:441012-459273 GCA_010645155.1 Tigriopus japonicus
TGTCATGGATTGTGGGAAGGTCCTTGAGATCAATATTGTCTTCTCCACATATGGTGACCTATAACTTAAGACCTAATCAAAACGCCAGACGCGAATCGCCTAATCATCCAAACAAGTTAAATTGTTTACGAATGTGAAAGAACCAAAATATTCATTCCAAAGGGCACGCCCAAAGTAGTGTACAAAACAAACATAACTTTGTTATTTGAAGTGCTGGCTGATTCCAATTTTGAGCATTTGACGCGGCTAATGAAGGTAATTGCCCCGCGTGGAACGGTTCCTCGGTTTTCCTAAGCTAATCTTTTTCAAGCGGGGGTTTCTTAGTGGCCTTCATCGTAGTCAAGACAGCCGTGCAATAGGTACGTATGAAGGTTCCAAACTCCACACACCCTTGTCTGAACACTACATTGATGAGGGTACTACTGAAGCTACCAAAAGAGGGAAGGGAGGAAAGCCAAGCAGATGACAAATGGCCACCATAGCTCATTAACTAAAAGGCCTTTCGGAATCGAACACGAATTGAAGGATCAGCACGCGATGACGTCGATGACACATCGAGTCAAGGAACGTCTTGTGAGGTTGAGATATCCATTAGGGAAAATCATGTAGTAGGAAGAAGATACCAACTTCAACAATTGCTAAACCGAATTCCATTCATTTGAAACTTGAATCTAATTCGAGCTCACTTTGGGCCTAGTGGGATGAGTGGATCCTCCAAGTTTTGATACATGAGCTAGACTGTCAGGGCTCGGGCGTCTTGGTTTTCAGTAACTTTGTTTAAGTTGGATTATCAAGCTCAAAAACTTAATCTTGACAAGTACACTTTAATTTGTCAGAGTTAACGAAGATGTGTTTATTTTGCAGTCTTCAACGCATTCTGCATTCTTCTCTTCATAAACTACCTGAACCTTTTAATTAAGAAAGAATACTCTGGCCTTGCATTTAATGCAAAAGCGAGCTTTTGAAGCTTCTTTCACAAAGTCTCAGGAACATTTATGTGGAAAAGAACACGGGGCCCCAAATAAATGGGTTGAAACCTCAGAAAGGAAACAGCAATCCTGACCCTCCATAAATCTATTGTTCAGGCTCATTTGGAATATGTACGTTTTCTGTCTCGGCTCTCACGGCCTTTGAGAATATCCAAGACCATGAAAAGTTCCACAGATATTTGCCTGTTCATTCGGAATATGGTAGGATTTACCGAAACGAGAACCGTTCCACTTCATGTCTGGTACATTTTCGAGATCATTTGCAATGCACATTGCGCCTCAGGTAGAATAAATTCATTCAATGAAGGCCAGGAAACAATGCCATCAGCTCTAGAAAAATGAAGATCAATTAAAAGTAATGGCAAAAAAAAATACTTTTTACTTTTCTCTTCCAGACTTGAACAATAATCTGTTACAATAGTTTTTGAATATAAACCTTGGCCTTTTGTTGAATCAACAGTTGTTGAACATTTGTATGTATGTGCATTTAATGATCGTTATTATTGGACTATAAAAGATAAACCAATGGCAAATGAGCAATATTAATAAGGCATTTGACCATGTATACTCGTGTCGGTTACAAATCCGAGAACTAAACTAGAAAAATATCATATGGAGATGTAGCAAGTATCAGAACTTCGTTTTCCGGCCAATGTACTTTTGGCCATGCCTAAATATATACCTTTCATACTAATGTCTGGTAAGGTCACAATGATCCATCGAATAGGAAAATAATTGGATAAGGTACTTCCAGACTGAGAATGCAATATTGAATAATGAATCATTGGGTGTTAACATTTGACTTCTGGGATGTACGTAAAGTCAATTAAGTGGTTTAGAACGTGTCCATCTTTTTCAACATTCAAAGAAAGTTTCAAGATGCAAAGAACTCAGACTTTCCCAATAATTAGTGCTGGAAATAAAGAGCACTGGCCAAGGTTTCCAGTCGTTATATATGATTGGTTCAAATTCTCTACATAAAGAGCCTTGCTAGTCTAGAACGTAAAATAAAAGCCACTTCAACTTGATGTGTAATGCATCGAGTGCTTTCCCGAATGAGTTTCATTGTTTGGAGATCATGGTCCATGCATTTTCTGCGGGTTTTGACTGTCATTCCGAAGCTTGGTATGTTCCAACTAGAAGCACACAGACTCGTCTCTCATTTCTCGATGTCCGTAGAGAGCCCTTCAAGCCTCCACTCGATGGACGTTCTACATTGTACATACATTCTACTACTACGTACGTCCATGTCCACATTGCTCGATTGGGCGGAGTAGACCTCTTATTGGAGTGTGCTTTAATTTCACTTTGCGATATTACAAAATGAACCCTCTCGGCCATCATGGCTCACATTCTGAATATACGAGGTGCAAGCCTGAAATAACCCGCTCCTCTTGGTTTTCCGAGTTTGAGGAGAAAGAGAGGCCGAGAGAGTAACGCTCTGCATGAAAATAGGAAATTAAACCCAAGAGAGGGTAAAGCAAACAAAAATGAAATACACCGTGGAAAGTGCTGCAACACCATTCATGGATATGGTAAGATGGTTTGCACCCAAGCGGAAATTGATCGTCCTTCGGCATTTTCATGGAACTTAATTTGGAAATCGTGGACAAACTTCAAAGACTTGCTCATTTAACTTTGATAATCAAACCGAACAAGCTTTCATAAATTCTGGAATCAGAACTACAAAGAGATCGGTTCGAAACCGTTCATTCAGAATACAAGATTTGATTGTGCTTTAAACGTTGAATGATTCATCTCAATCATTTCTCACAGTGGCCTAATTCTTGATAAAGGAAAGGAGCATGGGGAAAAAAGAGGGGAATAAATATGTAAATGTTCAAATTTGGAGGGTTGATTCCAGATTCCTCGTATTAGGGGCTAAAGAATCACGCAATTTGCCTGATAGGAGATCTTTGGCGGGTTAGATCAGGCGCTATGTACTGTACAATTTATAAATGAGACCTCGGAAAAAACCCTAGGTCCGTGAGTTGACAACCTAATGTTCACGTCTCATGCGACTTGTATTGCAGCTTATTTGGAGTGCAGCCAACAATGAAATGCCTACCACACATGTTGCCTTCAGTTCCTGGAGTGCGTACAGTAGATGGAGGAATTTGGTCTGATTTAGAACGTCTGGGTCGATATTAGCCTCTGACTAAGATCTTATGTTCCTCAACCAGAGTCATTTATTTCTGCGCCAATAAAGATTCAAGGGCTTCGGTTCCATCTCTGGGGTGGGTGGTTCCTGGAACGGGCATTTTCATTAAGAAATTCAACATCTCAGAGAGGAACATCAATTCCCGTCAAGTTCAGGGCCGGTTTTTCTGTTCCAAATGAGGAATAAAGTTCTAGGCCCATGTTAATGCCGAGGCAAGATGAAAGAGGTCCATTTCGGGCGACTCTTTAATTGTCAACGGTGGTTGGAGACCTGGAAAAAAGAGACCGTGTTTCATCTTAATGAAGTGATTTCTGGTGTTAAAAAAAGGGACACACCATTCGTCTACTAGGTTAATGGATATCATCTGCCTTCCGAGCCTATTTTCGGGTGTTTTAGTGATGCTCTTAAGAGGAAGAGGAAAAAGGATTGGCTACCAGTGCATTGCAATGTGTGATGTTTTTGCTCATACAGTACACACTACTCCTAGGTAGTACACTATAGTTGGGTTGATGGTCGGTTTTTGGCTTTTGGAGCTTGAAGGAAAAAGCCCCTGGCCTTGGTGAAATGAATGGTTTCAAGTTACTCACACCCTGCTAAACAATGTACGAAGATATTTAATCTAGTTTCGCAAAGAGTGATATCTATCTGAAGGACGTTGGCTCACGAACTCCACATTTTAGGCCAAAATCCCTCATCCAATGGTCTGATGGAGCATTTCCCTATTAAAATTCAACAACCATCATCCCGGTACATAGCCATAGATACCTGATTCCATACCATACGAGTGTCTTTAAAAAGAGCACGTACTCGTATATAACGGAAAGTAAGGCAGGAACTCATAAAGATCCACAGGCAAGAACGTGCTGTCTGCTTCGAGAAGGCCATGATCTACGAACCTTCCAGTAATAAATACAACTTGTACAACTACTACAATGTACTGAGTCCGGGGTGTTCCATCCGGCCATTACGCTCTTTTTCCTTGCCCATCTTCTGCGTGGTCAGCTCTGTTCCAATCCCCAAACTCAGCGGGCCAATTCATTCCAGAAGAAGTTTGAAAGACAGGAAGGCCCACCCATGTATATTAGAAGTATTAACTTGCTCGGACTCTATTTCCCCAGTACTTATGGCTTCGGGCCTTGGCCTTTGGTCCATGAAGGTGGGTCAAAGTTATGAAGTTCATAGTCGCATAGGGATAAGAGAGAGGTCTGGAACTTTTAGCGGTCGTTCGTTTCCAGTCCAATGATGTGCATAAAATAAGGGTATAATTCCAAGCGGAGCACCCGGTCTCACTTGGCCATTCTTTTAGGGCTAAACGAGAGATATGGAGTCTGAGGAGAGCACTTGAACGATGATAAAGCATCTCGCATTATGTGTGCGTCGGGCACTGTGTATGCAATGTACGATGGTGCGATATGTACACAAATGTAGGGATGCCTCAGATGAAAAGGGAAGCCTTTTCGAGCCTTTTCACCTGGTTGTTGGAAGGTTTATGCTGAGACCATGTTTGCCAGACGAAGACATCACTCATCTTGACAAACTTGAGTGACCCACTGATTCGATTGTAAGCCTGGAATGGTTTCAAAGATTCACTTGGGCTGCATGATCCGAAGAGACCCCGTATTTTCTCGTGATTCATGAAAGGAGAACACAGCTGTAATTGGAAGGAAACAGTGGGAGCAAAGGGCTTCCAGATAAGGAAGTCCAAAATGGAATTTATGGCTCATCCTCCACCCCCACTCTCTGTTACTCTCGAGGCCATACTCGAGGCTTTTTCGAAGTGGAACACAACGCTCAAGTTATCAACGTGGCCTTTGCACGCTAATCTACCTTTAGGAAACATTCTCCGGAATTACAAATCTTTTATCTTGGCATTGGGATGTTATGGCAAAGAAAAGGTCAAAACTTCTGGAATTGCCTTTGGATTCAATATCTTGATTTCATTTTAGAACATGTTTTATCTGACCATTCAAAAAAAATAACACTATAAAGAGTTTAATAAAAATAAGGTATTCATAGATAAAAAATCATTCCTATTGAGACAGAAAGTTCGTTCTGTACAAGGCGAAAAATGCATTTTCATTTAAAATCCTGGAATTGAGGCCCTTCGTTTACAAAAATTGATAGGATTCGATTGTTCCGACGAGATAAACCAATAGCGTACTTTGCACGTAAAAATGCACTCAAGAACGATCGATCATTCAGTATTACGATTGTTAGTGCGTTTATGAATGAAGGAAGAGTCTTCAATGAGGAATGAGTCTCGAAGGTGAGATTTATTTGATTACGTTCAAGGGGCTGTATTGTTGTAAATGTGGTGGTAGCCACACATAAAACATCTGTCCAAAAATAATCAGACATTTTTCTACTACCTCGAAAGAAAGGCTCTTAAACACTTCCTTGACCACCTTTTCGTGTCGCAATCAATTTGGAGGGCCTTTTCTTTAAATACATTTGGGAATGGAATCAATCATGAACGTTTCCTTTCGAGGTTCCTCACTTTACCAAGGATTGCCCAGTCTCATAATGAGGATGTGTATGGAAGTGCAGTTTTTCACAATATGTTACAGAATGACCTCTCACGATCTACTAGATATAATGAGGTCACAACATTGCTTATTCCTCGTGACAATTGGTTTTGTATACGTATAACCTTGAGCACTCTGAATTGTCATGATTGTAGAACATCTTTTCCTCCTCATTTTAAGAAGGGAACGCGAACATGTACGAATTAATCCGAGGATCCAAGATCCAGGACAGGTATATCTCATCTCGTGTGGATCATCCATCATTCACATTTAGAGAACGACACAGTTTAGCCTCAAACCATGCTCATCAAGGACTCTTAATACTCGGACATGTCTCCCAGGTACTCACTATGCAACCATTTTCCCGCAATCAATAACAGAGAAGGTCACAGCCGAATGATGAGCACCAGACAAACTATCCTCCAGGCATCAATTTCGTGCTCTATCGAGATATTCTAGTCAAGATCGAGTACGGACAGCGAGATGAACTCACGTCTTCGAGTAATTGATAACGTGGGGTAAATTAATGGCAAAAGCCACAAGCATGGAGATCACAGTGGTGTGAGTTGCAGATGTACACATTCTGGGCATTGCTGTTGTGTGCCCAATGCAATTTACCGGAGGGGATTTGACTTCATTGTATTATCCACAACAATGTTATCGTTGCTACACCCATACCATTCATTGGACTCGTGGTATCTGAGAGCTCTCCGTAACTTGTGTCCCTTAATCCTGGAGAAGATCCCAAGAAAACTCTTTCATTGAACAGTTTTTTCTACGGATCAGGTCGAGCTCGTTGAGTTGAGACTCTCCCCACGAGATTGAGCAATGGTGCCATATGTTGTTTGGAAGAAGACCGAGAAAGAGAAAGAGAGAGATTCTTCATGATCCAATCATGAATCTTCGCCCTCGGCTGATCGCTCCGTAATCTGAACAGAGACTGAGTGACCAAGGCAATCTTTCTTGTTGTTCCGCTTTGTCAGTTTTGATACGGACCAACCAACCAACACAGAGAGAAAGAGCCTCTTGTGAGGCTGAGAAAAATCATACTTCATGCGTTTCCCGGCGGTGACGTCAATTGTAGTAAACGACCTAAATGCATTATGCAAGTAAGTACTAATTAATTCTGTCGCGACGCAAGTTGACAAGGACTACATGAGTTCCATTGTCAAACTAGATGGGTTGGTTGGCTTTCCCTGGATTGTTTTTCTCGAGCAAACACCTTGAGCGATGTCAAAACTCTAGAGATTTTAAGCAGTCTGTTTCATAAATAAAAGATGGAGATGCCATTCCATCTGGATCTCGAGACAACGGAAGTGACTCCAAGGATTAACCAGAGAGAGCAACTTTTTTGACTATTGCCATCGCTTGGAAAATAAACCACACAAAAGGAACGAATGTCACATTTTTGATCTCAGCCATAGTTTTGGAGATGTTGTTAGATATTTCATGAAAAGACACATTTGTTGGGTTGAACTTTGGTGTTCGGCATTTGACAACTTCCCATCATATCAAATTTCTAAGAGCCGCCAAATGTCATTTTCCTTCCAAAGATCACTTCTCCAACAGTCTACCAAATTATCACCCACACTCAATATTCAATACTTTTCAAAGCAGGCTAACATTAAAAAACGATCCATCGATTGATAATCAGATCCACAATCAATGACAAGTTTTTTCCGTTACATCATTGTATCCATCTGGAAAGCTCTCGACCGAGTCACGAGAATCTTAGGATTCGCAGAAATGATCATCTAAGTCAAATTTGCCAGAAAAAAAGGATAAGGAAAATTGGCCGAGTTTGAACAGGCATTTTTCTTGATAAAAAGATCAGTCTCCGGAGCCTTCGAATCCGTATCTTTCTAGTTTCCAGAGACTACTAGTTGAGTTGAAGACTCTACTTTTGCAAAACCAAATTACTTATCCACAACCAACAAGATCCTGTGCTTTTGCCTATCAGATTGGATTTTTTGTGCCGTGATGGTAGTCCTGATTGAATTCTTTTCAAGTCAAATAAATGTTCGCTGATGAAGGTTCTGAGTACCATCCTAACAACCATATTGATTCAAATTGGCAAAAAAGAAACATCAAAAAAGGCTTGTGGCAAATGAAGTATGGTGGCTTCCAGACTTGGCAACCATTCATTGGGGTAATCTACTGACCTTCACCTAACTGATTGGGATGATCTTGTTTTCAGCTAAAAATTAGCCCCTTAATTTCATTTTTCACTTTGATGTTTGATATTCAACCTTTCTGAAGGAGTACTCATACTTTCAAAGAACATTTTCAAGGCTAAATCGACAAGGAAAGTATGTTCATTTTCTATTGAATCTGGACAAAGTGAAACAAAGTCCTAAGATTGAACAGATGGTTCAACTTTAACATTTATCAGTATCCTGTTCCATTAGTTCCAAGTTCCGGGAGAAGAGTTTTGATGAAGATTTGCAGAAAGTGTCCTTTCCTTCTCAAGCATAGCATTCGCAGAATCATGAGACATAAATCATGTAATTAAGTGTTCACTAAGTAGAAGAGCTATTTGGTTTAGATGGATTTGTCACAAAAAAAGCAGGGCCAAAGTATGAAGGTTTCCATTTCAAAAAAGACTTCTTTCTTCAAACTTTCCGTATTTATTCGATTCCAGTGTGGCTCGGTCAAGTAGACTCAATTTCAAATGACACCGGTGCAATATCTAATCCTCAATTTTTCAAAATGCAATTTCTTAGGAAAGTTCTAGTATCCGTTTTTGCTAGCAGCAAGTGAACACGATTTTGTGCAAGAGGGAGCTGATTATGCTTTCGAACAGATTTGACAAGGTGTTCCGAATCAGTGGGTCGAATGGAATATATTTTCATTATGGGAGGGTAAGGAGCAATGCAAACTTCATTTCCAAAGCTCAGAGAAGAGCTCTTGCTGTCTTGCGGAGTGGGAAATGATTCATGAGAGTTTATTCTACATTTGCATATATTTACGTAGTAATCCCACACTGATGGTCTTGTTCGACTTGGTGGAGAGGTAGCCGGCAAACCAACTCGATAACCCCCGGATAATGGCCTCGAAAAGCGAGGCTATTACCGACGAGAAACAAACTGCCGTCTTGACTTCCACAATTCAGATATGTTCCACTACTGTGCCCTTGTTCCATCAGCCTCGGGCATTTGTTTCCACTGGGTAAAGAAATCTTCGAGTCACGAGCTACGCAACGGTGTACGTACGTCGTCGGTCCATACATGAGGAAGTAGGCCTGAATTTGGCCCTCACTCAACTTCAAGATTTCAAATCCGAACAAAAACCTTGTTACAACCGTCAGTTCCGCAATGTTCCTATGCACATAGAATAAAGATACAAGCCAGTATAGCAATGCGTATTCGACTCAGTTTGGTTGTTTTGAAACCAACCTAGCGCCAATGTTGCTTGTGTGTGTACGATGGTCTGTGTAGAAGGCTTGAGGAAAAGAGGTATTCGAATGTTTAGGACCCAAAATGAGTTCCCCATGTGGTCCAAGTGCATTGCTCAGTGTACCAGTAAGCTCTACCTGACTGGAGAAGGCATTAACGTGTGTTTTCTGGTCCGTTTCAGGCACTCTCTTTCTTCTTCATGGTCACTGAAGAACGAACCAACTAACAAGCTCTTTGAACGGGCACTGGCTCAAAACCAGGGGATGGTCCAACTCCGGAAACATCAAGTAATTCCATTACTATTTCAACGTTCCACCATTTGGACCCTAACTGTTTCCAAAATCCATTGCCTCCTTGTGGCTTGTTTTGTGTCGATAAAACCTATTTCAGATCAAGCATCAATGGGCCGCCGTTCTTTAAACTGAAAGCTTTTCTTTTCTTCTTGGTGCGTTTGTTTGCTTTGGAAAAAAGCTGCCTCACTATCGACAACCTCCTCCGTGTGCTTGTTCTCATAGAACAACCACCACCAACCAGTAAACCATACACACGTTCAGTATAACCTAGGCCAGCATATGGATGGCATCAATTCAGACGATCACCAAAAAAGGAAGAGAGAAGACTTGGAACATTTTTTGTTTGACTTGACTTGCTTCCAATCGTGAAGTTATCTAGCTGCTGGCAGTGAACCCTGATGTGAACTTTGTCATATGGGGGTGCTTGAATAGTGGGTGTGCGTGCTTTCCGAGAGATCAGACCGGAGGGAACAAGTGGAACGGGGAACAACCAGCCACGTCAAAGTGGAATTGGAATAGGTCCTTGTGAAAGACGGAACAAATCCGGCCAGCATACATCATCCCCATCAATGCCGGAGGCGAGAAAACTATTATTCCACTTGATGCCATACAAGGATGGTGTAGTGTTTTGTATTATGTAAGCCTGGGAAAAAATGGTGACAGCAAAAACGACCGAGGATTTCCTCGTTGCTCACTTGACGGAATTGAATGTTTTTCCAACATTTCCTCAATCCTCACTCTCCCGTTATCCTACATTGCATTTCATCAAATAGCAATTGGTATCTATCGAAAGCTCCTCCAGGATAAATCCTTGCTGAAGAAACTGGGTCAAATGGAAAATCGCAATTAGATCGGGAAAACCAAGCACAATTCAACTATTACAGAAAGTTGGAACTTGTTGCCGGATTGTGAACAAAAATACGATTCACAAACAGGCTCGTTTTTCTCTTGGAGACAAAAGGACACAAAGAATTGAGCTCGCTTAAAGAATCATCAGTGAACACGAATAAGACCTACCACAAGTGGGAAAAGGTTGTTGCCAAATTTAGGACAAAGGACAAGAAGCGAGCGTAAGGAGGCTCTAGAGTGGCCATTAAACGACCAGACTAAGAGGACCTTGAGGACTTCATTACCTTTGATACACTTCAAAAGGCTTCAAATAATAGGCTAGCAAGGACAGTGCCCAATCCATTGTGGACGGACCAAACCGTGATCGCCATCGTTCCAGTTGGAGTAAACAGCCTTTATTTCCGACGCCTCTGGTGATGACGGTGGCCTTTATTCGTTCTTTCTCTCTGAGTAGGTCTCATCATTCCAGCAAATCCCGAAAAGAGACAAAAAGAAACTTTTTTCTCGAGCAGACCCAATCCGGAAATGAAAAGGAGGGCATTTTGGAGTGAAATAAATACCTCGAGAAGGACGACGCTGTCTTCTTGTTCCTAGCATCTACAGACTCAATCTCCTGTCTTGGTCGGCAAACACGAGAAGATAAAGAAACCATTTGGTCTTGTCGGAGCCAACCAAAGCACTAGTCAGTCGAGCTCACCGTCCATCGTGTGCACATTCGACTTGGTAATACCACCAAGGACGTCGTCGTCGTCGTAGTCGACGACTATCACCACCGCCAACAACATCAGCAACCATCACAGACTACAACTACTGCAACAAGGACGACGACTTAGAAGATTTTCACTACCAAAGTTGGACGCTAAAACTCCTGGTACTTTTCTACCTACGTAAGTACAGGATAGAGAGGACGTAGGAACCCGTTGTAAGGCCAAAGACCACGGCTTCCTTCCAACGTCAACCCATCTCGCCAAGATCGAAAATCAAACTTTGCCCTAACAGGAACCTTATTTTCCCGGGCATTGGGCGCCAAAAGTTTTCTTCTGCTAAACTTTCGAGTGAACACAAAAGATGATGATAATCAAGGCTACAGGGGTCCTTACGGTGCCAATGTACGTGTTTGCCATTCTGCTGGGAGCGGGATTTCCCACCTGTTTGGGTAAGTCAGACATTCACATCGTTCTAATTCTACTCAAATTGAAATAGTGTAGGGTTTACTCTAAATTTTCCTGCGGTCATTGTTTGCCGGATAAAATCAACTTTGCAGTCAATCTTTGACATGTTTATAAAGGCCTAAGCGTCCTATTGAAACATCTCGCAAAAAAGAAGATGAAAATTATGTTAGTGGAAAGGTCAAAAGCTTCATAATCATTTGTTGGAATCGTTTAAGGATAATTCATTTCACTTTCAACGACTGGCTTCAAGGCATATCAAGTCCTTTTGCACCTATATGTTACAACTACCTTGATTCATTTACTAAGTTTCAATTAGAGCTCACCCCAAAAGCTAGTATACAGAAACAATCAAGAGGCACATATCTAGTCATGACGTAGTCATGGAATAAATGACTTTCATCTCGAAACAAGTTTGGACTTTGAGACTTTGGAGAGAAAAGCGGCTTTTCGTATACTCGAGGGAAGGAGATTTGGAAAGGCCACCAAGACCAATGTGAATAGTGGCATTTTAAACAGCCAGCTAATTGCTTTTGCGGTTCGCCAAAGATGAAACGGGGAATTCTTAGCCAGTAAAATAGCCAAGAGAGTTTCATACTAGGCCCATCATTTGTAGGGAATTGCATGACAACATAATATTAGCAAAGGGAATTAAAGCTGATTTCTAGTCAGGGCAAAAGGCTGTAAGAAACATTCTTCTTCCAAATTTCCCACACTATTTCAATGGCGCCAAAATCATTAGCCTTGAAAGTGACTCCAAGAATGACTCAAAGCTTCGCAAAGGCTTCTAAAAGGCTTTAAACCACCCTCAATATCACCGATAATGTTCGTGAAGGCCCTCACCTTGACAAAACGGCTCAAACAATGCGGCTTCGGAATGGTACGAAGATGACACTGTTCCATAATTGCGTTTGGAACCAGCCCAAGTTGCACTCTAGAGACAGTCCCAAAGCTCTTCTTCCTCTCTTGTGTCTCTATGACGCTCCAAGGAGCAACGGGAGAAAGAAAAACCTGGCCATTTTCCCATCGAGCAACTCAAAGCAAAGACCTTTGGAGCCAAATAGCAAGATAGATAGAGAGAAGGAGAGATAGAAGAAAAGGGGCTTTGGAACCAGACACATGATAGCATTGTAGCTTCTGTTTCACTGGTTTTGAATTTCTGGCTCCTCTGAGAGGTAGAGACGAGTGAAAAGCGAGGCCTCGATTTCAGCTCTGGAGGCCCGAAATTCAGCAACGGGGGTAGGCATGTTAACAAAGCGTCCAAAGTTAAAATGCGATCTAATTTCATGAAAGTGCCTGTTCAAGCAATTTGGGGGAGTGTTTTTTGCGAGGTAAAGTAGACAAATCTGTTTCGAACCAGGACAGCACTCATTATTAAGATATCTGGCCAGTGGCCATTTAGCCCATTAGATTCTCGACCAGAGCACTACTTATTACCCTTCCAATGCACCTGAAGCGAAATGTTTGGCTGGCCTTCAACGTTCTCCTTATCTTGTAGAACACTTTTTTTTCTTGGCGAACTGTGGAAAAGTCTGGAACTCGACGATCGTTGAAGCCCATCCGTTGCCTCGTTTTGCCCGGAAGACCATCTCTCATGGAGAAGTCGAACTTAGCAAGTTTTTTTCCCTCTCTTTCTACCCCAAATTTAAAGGTTTCAAGGCCGTGCTTCACAACTTACTTCGCTCGACAGGCTGACTTGTTTGTTGAACAGTCTTCGTTAGGTGAAATCTTGGTCCTGGTCCACTTTAGACCATGTGTTGTACTCTAGGTGGTGTGGGGGTGTTTGGCCTTCCTTCCAAGGTCCTTGAACTAAAAGCAAAGTAGGCACAATAGCAACAACGGTTCATTAAGTTGTCTTCACGTTCTTTTGGCCACGTTTTTGACTCTAATACTGGATCTCACGACGTGAATTGCCACCTCTGATGAGTCGATGGGGGATCGTTGGTAACTACATTAGTGAATTGAACACTGTTTTTTTTTTGAATTTTGGTTCAACAGAAAGACCATCAAAGGCCAGTTTTTGAACAGGTCCGTTTGCTAATGTAGTTCATAAGCGACCTATTATGTTGTAATGGTGCCAGAGGATCAAGGCTATGATTATTTAGAAATTTTGAGGCAAGGCATTAAATCGCTTTTTAAGTGTATCTCCGGTTGGGCGGACGTGTGATTAGAACCCACCAAAGTGTCTGGATGAATGGATGATGAAAAGTTCGTTGTACTTGGGAAAACTTTAACTAAAGTGCGTGACCGAAATTGAGATGAGCGATCGTTCAAAGTCTTAACCTCTTATCAGACAACCTTGGAATATTCTCAACATCCTGAAGAGGTTGCTTCGTATTTGGTGTTTGTATTTTGTGTAGGCAAACTCATCTTTGGCAGACCACTTTGACCCCCTCCTCGAATACCTCAAAGGAGGTGAATGGGACGAAATACATCACAATGAACTTGATCCTTTCCCTCGTGAGTGAAAGAAACCTCTTCAATAAAGGGTGGGAAAAACGCTCATCTCGAGGGCCTCAAGCTTTTATGTACTGGAATTGTGAAGAGTCTCAATGGCTTCGATTATAATCTGAGGCAAATGCTAAACTCAGGATGAGGTAGACCTCTCTGTCCTTGAGATCGAAGGCCCTGTTACAATCCCTTTCAAGGCCAGCCACTCCAGTCCTTTAAGCTGAAGACTGGCTGTTGAAATTGAGTGTCATATTTTTGCATCAAACCATCACTGAAAGACTACAGATGAGAAAATTTAATCGAGGAAAACTCCTCCGGGGCTTTAGAAGAGAATAAGAAGTTCCATTCTTTGACCTTTTCGCCTAAACCTCACGTAAAAGTGCCAGAAGCAGTGTCTGGTAGATTGGAAACGGGTTTCAAAACAAAGGTTATTGAAAAAACAGGCACAGGATTCAAGGATCAAGGTCATATTTGACCTTGAGAAACACTCCAGACCTAACCAAATTAGATTGCAAGTTTGAGACTGGCCTTGAAAACCAACGTTTGGTCCGCTGAAACTGCAATCATTACCGAGAGGCGCGAGTTAAGACACCTAACAACAGAATGCACGAAAACTTTGAAACGTGTGACATTTAAAAAACGCTTAACACTGGCTTGCATTACACTCGACACTAATTGAATTGCAATTCAACCGAATTTTATCCCCTTACATATTTGGCTCGAAAATTGCGACCAATAGTGTAAGATTAACTTACCATCAGGTACTAACAAGTTAAGTTCGGTCCAAACGGGCAAATGGCGCATTAACGTTGTCCATTCCGCTCTTGGCACTCTACATTTTTGATCGCTTCGGAATGAGCTTGAGTGCAAAGTTTGAATGAAAGTTTTCCGAGCAGTCTTTGTGGTCCTATTTTGAAATTCAAGCATGCTTTTGGGCCACGAAAGAAACCTCCTGAAAAAACTACCGAGATATGCATCTAAGTTCAAGTTTGTGGGAGGAGCTATCCATACAGAGGTGCACACCTTTGATCACAGTTCGAAACAGGTAGTTCCGCAGAAAAAAAGATTCAACAGAACTCGGCTTTACCCCATGCAGTTTACCCCTAAAACTGTTGAAATTTTTTGAATATTTAAGATATGTCAAAAAAAAAACAAGGGAGAGCTTTTGTTCTGCTTAGAAAATGGTTTCTCATGCTTATGAACAATACTTATATTTACGAATGAAGTGGGAGTAATTCTGCTGAAAACAACGCGAACTCGCATTAAGACCGCCTCTTCTTATCCTTTTTTATGTTTAATGGAAAGCGAACAAACTCTTCTAGAATTAGGAGAGAGAAGCACTTTGTCAAATCAGGGGTTTCCATGGTGTCTCTGCTAAGTCTCTAGGCGTTTCTTAAACCATTTGTATTCATATATCAAGTTTCTAAAGACCTTTTGAACGCCCGGTTCGTCAGAGCGCAATACTAGTCATTTAAGTCAATTTGTATGTTTAGAAACATTTGTTACGCTGTGAAGCGCAGCAATTCAATTGGGGCTCAACCTCGTATGACGTAAATTTCTAATGAAAAACATAATAGATAAGACGTCAATCATTCACTAAAACCATGAATGAACTACTGAGAAAGTTTGAAGCTTTATTCTCCCCTTCAATACATCCTTGAACTTTCATCAGAGAAAGGCAAGACTGAAACATGTTGCCTTCATTCAGTTCAACTTGAATGATTCTTATGTCAATCAATTTTACGTGGATATGAGCATGCATGATTCCTCTAACCTTTGGCATGCTTCATTGAGCTTTCAAGTACTGCACTAGTTCCTGAAATGAGCTCATCAATAATGCAATGGCGCATTATTCTGATGCGGATGAACAATATTTAGAGCTTGTCCTTACAGATTCTCAATTTCTCGCAAGAATAGTAAGTGTAATGTCAGGCAAAGTACCTAAGATAGTAATGCCCTTAAATTATCACGGTTCACTTATCGCGAAAATGTTTGGGTGCGACTTCAAATTAAGTGCCTTCGAAATGCAATCAGACACCTTGAAAATTGCCTAAGGCCAAGCCAAATCCCCTTAAAGTCCAAGGGCAAACCAAATCGGACAGGCTTGGCAATGCACCAAATTCATTGCCTTGCATGTATGACTGAGCTATTGATGAACCCTTTTCAGTGGTTGTGGGTTCCTGAAAGTTTTCTGATTATCAAGGTGCTTTGTTTCAAGATACTGAACGTATTTCAACCTTAATTAGTGTTGGGTCCAGGACCTTTGTCCAGACAAAAAACAACAACTTCCTTTAATGTGTGTCTTGCATTAAATTACTAATAATTCCTTCCTGCATCACGCAAAGTTGCACATTGAAAACAGTGACATCTCATTATGCCTTCAGGATTCAGCTGGTTTCAAAGAAGAATCGAGCTCCAAAAATCAAAATAAATCATAAATTTGCATTATACTCGATTCTAATTGAAGTTTTGATTCGAATTAAAATTTTACTTTTGTACCAAATACCAGTAGAATATTCGAGTTTAGGTTGCCAAATTGAAAAGCACTTTAAGCAGAAAGAAATGTTGACCCTCCTTGAAAATGTAACATGGAAAAATATTTTGTTTTAGAGATCTCCTGCTTTTAGTGTCTTTACCAAGAAAATGATTTGGTCCCATCTACGAGAAAACAATTGTACTATCCGTGAACGCCACGATTCAACAATTTGTCTTGAAACGAATGTTCTTGAGGTAGTTTCTCTGTGGTTTTCAGCATTTCTAGGAACAATAGTTGCTCGGCCTGATTATCGTTCCTTGATAACGATTTCGAGAACACACTTGGTTGCTCGGACATGATGAGTGAGCCGCGAAAATGACACAATTTGCATTTCCAGTTAACAAAAGTTAGACACGTGGTGCATTATCATTATTATTATTATTCATTCATGACTGGGAAGACAATCATAGCCTAGATCTTCTGGTACTATTGTAAGGGGCGCATTGGCTAGAAGGAGGGCACAATAATGAGCTTTTGTGCAGTTTTTGTCAGTTCATACTGTCATATCAAGCTAAAGTTTGGACCGAGCAACTCGCTTGCCACTCACAGAACAGCGACAAAAAGGCCATTTGGGAACAATTCTTGACGACCTTCAAAGGTGCAATAAATTTTTGGCGGACTTTACTTTTGCATTGAGTACCCTTGAAAAAGTTCAGTCTGAATTTTATGCTTTGTTTCATGCCTTCAATAAACGTATCAAATTTTGAGTGGTGCAAAAAACTCTAAAGCTTACCATGACAAAGATTATGTGAACGTCTAAATGGTCAAAAACCGGAAATAGGAAGTTCCTGAATATGGAGGAAGTATATATTCCAAGGACTGTTGATATAAAAAATACAACTAGGTGTCCACTACGTTCACAGAAAGGATGCTTAGGAGTGTGCATTGATAGCATGATGATGCATACAAGAATACCGCCTTCTCATCCATTTTTGTCTCCTTTCATCGTATTTCCTGTTCCAAAACGATGAGAACCTGGCCAGATTCTCAGCCCAACTAAGAACCCTTGTTGTGTTTGGGATGTGTACACATTAAGCATATAGAAAAGGCATTTGGGCCATAATAGTACATAGAACTAGTGGGAAGCTCAATCAAAAAATAGAAATTGAGTACTAACAACCCGTAAAAAAGACGCAGTACAAATTTTCCCCGTCACTTTACGCCCATAAAAAGAACTGAACTTCACGGAAGGCTTAAAGATACAGAATGAGAATATGAAAGCCAGCTTTTTAATCGCGCACACTTTTGAAAACAAGTATTTTTATCTATGAGACCGCATGTTAACGCGCATAATTAAAAAAACTCGAGTACACCAAAGTCAAGTCAGATTAACGGGCTTGATTTGCATGTTTGGTCACACTGATTATCTCATAAACAATTGTGGTGGTCAAGTGGTGAGTGGTAACTAAAGACGTCTTAAGTGGTACGTGGTGCCATGCTCAACCCCAACAGTCCCCCCTAGCCAAATCAGCCTGACCAAAACTAGTACGCGATCTAGACACCTAATATTTAAATAAATATCTAAGCAGAAGCTTGCCAACTAGCTCTTGTTGAATCCAAAGAACACCCTCTTTCATAACACGAACCGAAAGAAGTTCCAGGTGTTCAATCTTTTCTTTTTCTATCCTCTTTTAGTCCTCTATTAGACATATCCACCGTGATTCGTCTTTTCATATTAGTTGATTTTGAAGCAAATTAAATCGATCTTGATAAGAACAATTTGATCTGGACAATGGTCAATTATTTCCCCTCCTAGCTCTAAAAATGAACTAAAAATTAGGATATTGCGCTTCTTACCGGCAGCTTAATGTATAATAGAAAAGATGAACGTAGTTCATGGATAAACAGTTTAGTGGTACATGATTGTCATGCTAGTGCGGTTAAGGTTTCTTA
>JAAGOF010000204.1:475193-485944 GCA_010645155.1 Tigriopus japonicus
TTGTTTGTCTGTTGAGTTCCCCTCTTTCGGATTTGTTTTCCAAGAAAAAGGAGGTCTTGGAACAGAAGGTCAGATTTGTATTTATTTCAGGACAAATTGAGAACGACCACTGAGTCACAGTGACCCTTCTTTGGAGGAAAACGGCGTGAGTTTGGTTCTGTTTCATTAGTGAGAACCAAAAATCAATTTCAAATCAATGGACATCGACAAAGTCCCCCCTTCATACATCACGCAAATTTTCCTCATTCAAAGGAGAAAGAGAAATGGTGAGGTGTTCCTCTTCCCACACAAAAAGAAAAGTGACCATAACAGAAAAAGAAACGCTAAAAGAAGCCCCTCTTTTGGTCCCTTTTTCTTCGAGTAAGGCCGTAAGAATTGAGTTCAAAACCGACCGGGCTTGTTCGCTCTTCAAGTTTAAATGGCTAAGCTTGACTGCACGCTTGTTATTGAATAGCAAAAGTAGTTCCCAATACTGACTCAATGGAGACCTTCAAGTTCCAACATTTGGACAATTGAATATCTAACATATTCTGTTTATCAATACATTGTGCGAATGCAAGTAACAACCACTCGGTTCTATTGCGTTGTTCATTTTATGTGTGTGCCTGAGGAGCAAATTAAATTTGCAGGATCGAGACGAATGGTCCAGCAAGTTGAGCTAGTTTTTAGCCGCGGCCTGATGAACCTTTCCAGCAGGTCCAATATTTGCATCAGAAAGTGTTTTGTTTTGATCATTTGTCAAGCGTTGGTCCACTTTGAAAAGGGAAACAGGAAGGCCGCTTTCTTTCTCTATGAGAGGCTCCAGTCCTATATGCTACTATACTACTACTACTCCTACACTTCTCCCCGATTTCAAGTTGGCGGCTAGGAATTCCATTATTGAATGGACAAGCAAATCGCGTGCAAAAAATGCTCCTCGAACGATCCATTGATTTCAACCCGTCAACCACTGTAAATATAAGAATTATGCAACAGAGCCTAAAACCATTGAGTAACCATGTATTAATGGAGTGGTGGTCCGTTTATGCCTTACGAGATTCAGTTTTCCTTCTTTTGTGTTCGAACCCCTTGGAAAAGAAACGAATCAAGGTCTCGATAAAGCCGGTGAAACCCGTTTGTAACAAAGCATTACTGGAATGAGGGCGGTGATAAGGTTCATATTCTTATAGTGTGGAGAAAGAAAGACAAGCAAGAGGAGCCTGGTAGCAAGGTCTTCGTTTTTCCATCCATTTTGGCTCGGCCTTCTTCTCCCAGAAGCTCCATTACTTGTTTGCGTGGTGCTAGTGGTATTGCATTTTTTCTACAAGGTCCTTTGAATAACATTAACAGAACCATTGGAAAAATGACCTCGAACAAGGTGGGATGGAAATGGGTGTGCTTATCATTGGGCTCTTAAGTACGCCTGAGTCAATACAAAACGAATAACATTATACTCATTGTTTGCCCGAATTATCAAAGTTCCATTACGGCATACTTCAAAATCCAATCTCTCTAAAAGAGAACAGGGGGTGTTTTGAACGAAAGGCCGGATATTTGGACACGCGGGAAATGAGTGCTCGCGATTAATTGGCCAAACTGCCACGACCTCCATCAAGTATTTGGTGAGTGGAAAGATTTCGCCAAATTGGGGATCTCACTCACACCCACTTGATCTCTCGTTCCATTGAGGTCGACCCATCAAGAAAGGTGGGGTCTAGTGGTTCACCAAATGGAACGCACACATTGTTCCAGACGAAAGACAAACCACCTGGGTGACAAAGAGGATGCAATCAAAAGAAAATGTCTTTTCTGATCTTTTCCCTTGATGGATCAATGTGATTGTCTTTCGCACTCAAAAATGCTCGGAGACCACACCAACCCCGCCAACTTTCTTTGAGGTTTGGGGAGAAGTCTGGGGTCTTTCTCTCAAATGTACGCCAAAAGGTGAGGAAGAATCAGACCGAAGACAATTTCCTCGTCAAATTTGGCTTGCATCACTGATTTCTCTCTTCAACTTTTAGGGAGTTAAATAAGAAGATGAAATTCAAGTTGTCAGGTCTAGTCTCAAGTCTGATTCAGAAGGGTTTGAGAGGATGGATGGATTTGGTCTTCAATAATTTCTGATCGAAGGGCACAAAGGGAACAAGACTGAGTATGGTCTCTAGTAGGTTTTGTAGTTTTCCTGCCAAAAGGTGGTGCTTTTTCCTCATTCCAATTTTCGAAAAAGGTCCATAATTCTTCATGAGGTGTTCAAGTACAGCATTCATGACAGTAGGCGAGGATTTCCACCCTCTTTTCGTGAAGGAACAAATCGCAGAAATTCCGGTTGTTCCAATCGGAAATGCAGCTGAAGGCTATTTGATTTATTTGGGGTTAAAAACCCGCACTACGTGATCTAACTTGGCCACTGACTGAGATTTCGATGGAACACCAGGGAACTTTCAACTGAACGTACATCCATGGTCCATACTTGTGCTTTGGAATGCCCTTTTTCTACATTGTTTACTTGAGCTCAACAACACCAGAAGCGGACAGGGCCATTTCCATGCAAATGGTAGGCAAGTCTGGCACTCTCAAGGGCCATGCTTTGTTTAGCAACTACTTTGCAAAATAAAGCCTTTCTGATTGAGTATGTAAACATTGTTTTACCTACAAGGATGAGTAAACGTAGGCCTCCATGGCAAATGATTAAATGCATGGAAACCTACAGAATTGAATTGTTAATGAACTGTGTTCCAACATTTTGTAATCTCTCCCAAAAAATAGTAGTTCTGTTGAGCTTGAGTGAAGCAAAGAGGGCGAAGTCTGCTCATGTTTTTCTAAGCCGCCTCTTAATTTTTTGCTCCAGGCTAGAAGCATCTTGTAATCCGCGAAAGACGACGTGCAAAGTAAACCACAGACTGTTTGCATTGAAATATTTCAATCAACTTGAAAACAACAAAGTGATGATCTTTGCCGGAAAAATATGAACAATTTTAGAAAGCTGTATCATCAGTCTTCCAAGGATTGACAGGTCAAATCAGTATTCTCAAATCGTAAAATTCAATTTGTGGAAAAGTTGATTGCCATTAGCAACGCCAAAAGCATGTAACAAAAAAAATTGGCAAGCTCTCTACCATTTTTGTCGCTCTTTTAGAAGGTCAAGCAATGGGACTTTTTGAAAGTTCAAGAATCGGGTGCCCTTGAGAAGTAATAACTTTTCTTTCATATCGATTATGGACCTGCAATTCAAAGAATGAAATAATTTTCGGAATGGGCCATTGAGATTGAAGCTTGCCAAAGGAAACAATGATCGAGACTGATCAATGCCAGCCAGCATTGCGGTGAGGAAAAGACCGAATGCGGTCATTCATCTCAATCAAGAGTGTTCCAAGGCCAAGAATAATGCTCTTTGAGTCTGAAGATCTCGAGTTCTTACATCAATGAATGTTAAACCGCTCTCTGACTAGGATTCAGCAGATCTGGAGATCCGTCGAAAAATTGCATTGTCGCCTAGACACATTTGTTTCATCCTGTAAATCCTCAAATGACAAGACGGATCTAAAGACAAGGCACTTTATCAAGGTTAACCAGATGCCTAAGAATGATATCTAATCCCTTGTAGATGCAACCTACATGCACTGGGAAAAATAATCTATAAACGAGACTAAATTATGAATGCATCATGTAGGAGGCATCAATCAAGTTTGATTGTAGATGTAATACGGTCACTGGACTTTCCTCGGACATATTTTATGGAGCAAAAGAAACTGATCCATGGAAATATCCCCTCATTAATCTAACATGTTTTCTTTCTCATGAAAGGTCAATAAGCACGTACGATGAGAATCGATATTAGCTGACAGATCGCAACAAAAATTAGTTGTTCTTTCAAATCTGACCACCATCATCAAATTCCTGGATTCCATTCGTTGCTTTTCCCTCCGTTCTTAACGTACTAAACTTATGAAAAACTCGTTTGAAAAGAACATGCCAATGATAAAGTAATGTTTTATATTCGTGAATATTCGACCTTTCTTCATTTCCATGAGAAACCAAATGGGGATTAATGGCCAAAAACACCTGCTTCTTCTCAAGGTCTGAGGTCAATTCTCAAGCTGTTTGGTGCGCTTTCTCTCTCTCAGATCCAGACATTTCGATCGGACAATGTGCCTCTGCAAAGCCCATGGATCAAACCAACCGACCACTTATCTTGTTTATACCACCGTTGATACTGTTAGCAGTGCAATGGTACACCGCAATGTGATCAAAGTGGCCACAGATTGTCTCATCCGAGGGCTTCATTCCCCCTCTCACATGAAGTTTGGTCTCGAAGTGGCGCTTGCCACGACTTTTATGGCCAATTCTTTCTTGTGCCAAACTATTAAAGGACCTCAAATGAGCCTATTAAAAGCGTATTTGCATCTGTGTACGGTAACCAATTCTATTGTACAGGGTGGAAGGGTGGAAATTCAGTACAAGAGGGTGCTCGTTAAAATCTGACTGTTATGCAAAAGACTGGAAAACCGGGAGATGAACGGAAAAAAGGTTAAATAGCGTGAAAGCGATTCCAATCGAGGCGAAAAAACTGGCGATCGCAAACGAGGGTCGAGGACCACTTATCTTGGTCTCCCATCAACAAATGGAACACTGACCTTGGGATTGTGTAAAGGGTTTGGCTGGACTCGAGCATAATTGAGAGCCGATTTAATGAGCTCGTGCGGAAGGTCCACAAATCATTGCGAAACTTAATTAAAAGCACTGGTATTGGACCTTAAACCAACCGAGAGCCAACCTCTTCCTCCTAGTAAATACAGAGAAACGCGTGTCACTAATGACTTACAACTGTTTCGAATGGCGTTTAATCGTGGATCTGAGTTTATGTCATCTCGCTTTGCCTTCGCCATTGTTGTTAAAAGGGTGGAATACTCGAAATTCCTCTCAATTTTGAAGTGACAGGGATTACAGAGCTCTCGAGAGGCGGGAAATGACTAACTGATGGGCAGGGATATCTTTTTAGTAAATATTTCTTGGGCCTGTTTCGGAAATGCATCTCCATTTCCTCCGCGAGCACAACCACTTTTCTCGTGTTCCACATCTGTATTTCATCCCGTGATCTCGTTGTATTCTCGTTTTTCCAGGCGAGTCCAGAGCCGAATTGCAAACCAACTTGGGCGTCGCGAGCCGCGGCTCAATGTTCTGGAACCTGACTGCCACGTTGGTGTCCGTGGCCATTTGGACGTTGATCTTCCATCACCCAGCCCCTCAACGAGGCACTTTTTCCCCGGCCACATCGCCATGGCCATCATTATTATCATCCCCATCTTCATCGCATCCCACACCAAAACCACTCCCAACATCATCATTCTCACCACTCTGGAGGAGTTGAAGCAAAAACAACCAACTTGCGAAAGGCCAACGCCAATCTACTCCTCCACCCTTTGTGCATTGTTCTTGGCCTGAACTTGGAACCACCCGATTGGAACCCATTTCCGAGACCTGCTTGTTTAGTCCGAGTATTACCTTTGCTGGGTACAAGAGGGCTCAGAGACGGTTAAAAAAGTGCATTCCAAATTTCCAGGCCGCCTCAGAAGAGAATCATGCCACTTCAAACAAAAAAGGCAGCAGCGCCCCACTTCAATTCCATCTTGAGTCCGACCTCAACGGAAGGAGTAAAAAAGGCTGGCTAGATGTGAGCCCGTTCGATTTCGGTTAGCATTTGCTTTGCAATGATATCTGAAACCGACGGGGAAAAAAAGGAAACTACCCATTGTTTGGCTCCTCGACTCATTGGCCAAGTTGGATGGATCAGGGATCGCAAATGTTGAACCGGGAGGAAGTTCCCAAACTTGAGACAGACTCGTCTTTGTTCAAAAGTGACGTGTGTCCTTGGAGAGGAGTTCAATGGTTGACTGACATATGTCTTTTGAGAGAGATAGGAGACGGATAACAAACTCGAGTCACTATCATCTTCTCACTCGGTGTTTGGCTGACCTGAGTGGGGCGGATAGGAGCCGATCCGCCACCTTTCAGGCCTTCACACGCTGTGTAGACAGACAAATTTCATGAAAAATATCCATTTATCTTTTCTCTTCCTGCCCGATAATGTGCACGAGTGAAAAAAGAAGACTTTTTCGCCGACACAACCAACGAACCCCACCAACCAATGAAGGAGCCTCCTTTCGCTTACTCTCTTTCCACTATCTGCAAACTCATTCGGAGAATAAGGTCTCCTCCTTTTAGTGAATGGTGGTGCCATTGGTGGCCAAGAAGAAGGAAAAAACGCTCTTTTCTAGTAGCCACAAAAAAGTGGAATGAGAGAACTTCATAGAACATGCAATGAGGCCTCCTTTTAAGACTAAAGACTTGCAATGGCCAGCCTTTCGCCGAATGTCTTTGCGTGTTTTCTCTCTGTGTCTTTCTTGTTGGACTTCCATGATCCATTTGGAAGAGAGATCGTCGTTGTTTCTTCCGTCAGGAAAGATGCCATTGAAGTAATCCCATGGATGGGCCCACACAACGAAAAGTATTGACTTGGACACAGTACATATAGACACTCTACATGCCATACCCAAAGACGGGATGGAACCTATAGCGTTCGAGTTCCAAATGAAGGTGATAAAACTTCGAAAAAGGCCCAATTTGTCAAGCCCTGTTGACCTCTGAGAACATTTTGCCCTCTTCCGTGAAGAAGGAGTCAGACACTAGGCCAACGCAAAAGTCGATTTAACGGGTCATTCATTGTCAAAATGAACTTTCAAAGCCTGGTCCTTTTGCAAGACACCCGTTGAACGACGACGACCTTGTCAAAATGTGCTTCCACTAGCTCCAACCTGAGAAGACAGTGAGATCACAACGAGTCGAACAAAGAAGAACCGTGAACACGATCATAGTGACATTGCCAAACAGGCTAATTACTCTTAATTAGACGTAAAGGCGTCCTCAAACGCCAACTTACAACAACAACCGATCCGTTTCGATTACCTACCTACATACGTAGTACATACAACCAACCCATCCCGTGTTTGTTTTGTAACTTGTCAAGGCAATCGCTCCAATCCCCACATTATTACGATCAATAATTACTCACTCTGTCTCCAATTAATTGCCACCATTCCCGTCAACTTCTTTACGGAATCACTCCACCTTATCAATCCTCGTATTCTGTGCCCCAAGAAGTCAAACCATTATTGATATTATAAAGTATGTGTTTAATACACTATATCAATTTATTGACCGACCAGTTTCAATTCTTGACATTTATGTCTCAAGAAAAACCAACACATTGGCCATTTTTCTGCCTTCCAATGCTTTTCAGAGAAAATTTGGATTTTTTTAAATTTTTAAACAGCTTCGTCTTTCTCCCCCAATTCGTTAGAATGAGAAGTCAATGGCAAGATGATTGATAAGAACGATTTTCTTAAGTGCTGAAAGGCGAAGACGAAGACTAGTGGATTTATTCGAGAGTGAAATCAATCAAATATTGCGGACAGCCTTTCATTCATCCATCCCACAACCCAAGCAATCACCTTCATTTTCAGAACTTGGAAGAGGTACTCGATTTCCAAACCTTAACCAACAGGTTGCATGACTTGCGGAGAAAATATGGCTTGTGATTTCCAATTTCTATCGTTTCTTCACCACTGGATGAAGGGCGGAAGAGGAGTGCCAAGTTCCAACCAGCCAAATTTGGGTTTCCGTGGTGAGGAAATACCAATGAGGACCGGACTTCGAAGAGAGTCCCCCTTTTCAAATTGGAAGGGAAACTAAAAACGTACTGGCTTCAGGATTCGATTTTACCCTTACACAAATCCCAAAGCGAAAAGTTGGGGATCCAAATTGGTATCAAATTTACGGTTGCCAGGGATCCTCTTCAGTTTATATTTCCGCTGGAATCTGCCTCTCCTTTGTTGAGATCCCTTTGGCGGCCTTTCATTGCAGATTGTGATATATTCCCTATTGTTAGCTGTAGCACAGTAGTACTCGCCATCATCATCTTCGTCTTAGAACCCTTAACATGCCTATTTGATGGATAATGTGCCGCAAAGGAGCCTTCATATTCTTTTTGCTCCCTTTCCTTCGGGCTCAGTGGGCGCTTGCTTGCCTAGAAGCCTTTTGACTCCATTTCTAGAGTCCTAGTTTCAAACAGTGGAGCCTTTGACTTGACGATCACATTGGTTACCGGGATTGGATCAATCATGTGGGTCAGATCACCCCCGTTGTTACAACATGACCCCCTCCCTTCTTTTGACAGAGTGAAATGAGCGATGTTCCCCGTTAGCAAGTAAGCAAGCCATGCTTCTCTTTTTTCAACCCCTCTAACTTTCCCCAATGGGACCATTCGTCGAGAAGAACGTACCTCCTACGTGGAGGTCGACTTCGCTGTCTGAAAACTCTTGGAAGGAATTCAGTGTCTTATGTACAGGCTTATTCCGTGGCACGGACGAGGATGATTAGCCATGGAACCAAGGGTGTATGCATGCATACTGCATAGCAAATCTTATAGCTAGAAGGAAAGAGGGAACACTACAATCATCATGGAACAGTCAGTTTGGCATAGAGTTTGCAACTCGGTTGGTTGTCCATAAGGAGGTCCTAGAAATGGCTTTGATTGATGTGTCAACTCGTTCATTCAAGATGAAGGAGGAAAGGGGGAAGGAAACAGGAAGGCGTAGAGCCGAAAAGGAAAAGGCCAAACAAGGCCGACAAACAGCCTTCGTAGTAACAACCTTGATCCCACAGGGAATGGCTCAGACAAGAATTGAATTCAACATGAATATCCAAACTGGCAGGCAGAGTGGTGTGTATCAACATTCGACGCGCAAAAAAGGTTGCCTTTTGTGAGAGAAGTGCAAAAGTGCTTGTTGTTCCATGTCGGCTTCCATCTTGCAATCAGTAACTTACCCAAGAACACACATGCTAACGGAAGTCATGAATCTCCATCCATTTCGATGTTGGAGGCTCCCAACTTGTCCAATGAAATCAGGTCAAAAGCCTCGAAGCAATGCGTTTCTAAAGGGGCATCAAGAACGAGGTCAGGTCAAATATAGTTTCGCTAATATCAAGTGCCTTTGTGACCTCTGATCCGAAAAAAGGCCGAAAAGAAACGAACATTTCTGTAAAAATGACAGTAACACCAAGCAAGATTCACCAATTTCAGACAATTCGCCTCGACGATGGCATTTTCATCTTAGTCCGTCTAGAACGAGAGCATATGAAACCAGTCAAAGACAAGGGAGGCCTTAATGAAATTCACAGCTTGGACAAAATATGTCCGCCCACTTTCCCAAACAGGTTCTGAATTCCAGGCCGGCCTTCAAGACCGAGACCTTCAGCATCATTGACCCTCTGGCTCTTTTCGCTGACCGAGGACGCATCTGTAAACCGACAGACACATGAAAGGCCGTCATCAAACCAGATGGTGAAGACACCTAATGTCATCCCAAGGAGACGGAAAGGCCTCATGGGTGGTGCAGTAGGTGTATGAATATCCAGGTCTTGGCTGGAAGCTAAGCCGAATGGTCAATAAAGCTTTATCTGAGCTGAGCGATTCTCTTTTGACTTGAGCCGTCAAAATTAGGGTGCTTCAAAAGCTCAACATTAGCAGAGAGTGCGGAGGAAAAAAGGATGATTTGGGAAGATTTCCATTCTTGTTAAGATAAGGTTGTCCTAATGATATCACATAATGATTTCAGGTTTTAAATCTTATTCTTTGAGCAATGTACTTTCATCTCAGGAACGCCTCCGTTTGAAAAACGAGTTGTTTTACGCCTTCGTTTGTTCCAGTTTTACTTCTAAGGTTTATGTCCAATGAAACCTTGACATGTGACATGATGGATGGCACAAACACTTCAGAAAGTCAGAAAAGTGACGGCTGAAAACGGATTTGTTCATGATGCGACAACACGTGGTTGAAAAAAAAGGTTGTAACTGTGATATCAACAAGCAGCATGTGTTCCTTGATGATGAGACCCCTCAAAAACTTCCAAGGGTTTCTCTGAAGAGTATTTGGAATGATACTGAACTAGACTTAGAAATTGATTCGAGAAGTCAATCCAATTTTTGCAAAATGATGCAATGAGCCTCCTTTGCACCTTTTTGTCATTCATTTGAGCCAATGGGCTGCATGTTAACGCAAATAAGATTTATTTTTGAGTACACTAAAATCAAGTCGGATACACCTTCGTCGAGTTTTTTCGAGTTCGTCGTGTTCAACAAGCTTCGAAGAAACTCGAAGCACGTTAATCTACTTGATTTTGGTGTACTCTAACATATGTTATAACTAAGGCTCGGAGACATATTCAGTTTTTCTGTGGAGCAGAAATTCTGGACGTTCCAAGGAGTAGGGTCAGCTGACGATCAGCCAACAGCAAACACTAGGTTGTGAAACGTCTGGGATTCTGCTCCGCAGCAAAACTGAATATTTATCCGAGGCTTCGTTTTAACTTATCAGTGTTAATATGTGGCCCAAACGTCAGTTGTTGAGCCCATTTGGAAGTATAGTTGAAGCATAATGATACGCAGTATTTCAATCACAAAAATGCAACTTATGGACTGATACTATACTCGAGTATGGATGGTTTTAGGTCAATTAATGAGGTAGTTTTGAAGTGAAGATAGTAGAAGCATATCCAGAAACCTAGAAGAACCATATAAGGCGGAGGGAAATAACCATGCTCGATCAATTTTCGCTACATAAGCTGGGTTTTTCATACATAGCTTAAAATCAAAACTTGATCGAGCATTGTTGTTTCTACTACGTCTAATATGTTTCTTTTATGTCTTTTTCTATG
>JAAGOF010000204.1:488094-519907 GCA_010645155.1 Tigriopus japonicus
TAAGAATGCTTGATTACATTAGAAAGAAGTTAAGAAATGGGCCTCTGGTCAGCTGTTTATTTCCAAAGTCTATTTCTTTGAATCTCACCTTCTCGTTTTCAAGTGTCATCCACTCTGATTTGCCTGCAGATCTTATTCAAACTTTCAAACGAACTATCTGCTGACAAGCGTGAATCCCTTGGTCTCAACTTATTACAAAAGCTGAGATTATCCCATATGATTGCACGGAATGATAATGGAGCAATGGCTCAACAAAAGCACTAACAAATCGTTTAGCTAACATCTGAACATTGTTATACCAGTTATCTAGGTCAAGAGAGGTGTAATGGAGGCACGAACAGAACTTGTACAATGGTTCGAGAGGGAAATTGTTCCACCGAGTCTCGTTGCGGAAGAAAAATTGAGGGATGGGGGGTGAGCGTCAGGTCTTTCCCCTCATGATCCATTTCGCCACCCGAGATACCGCCCAACAACGGGAACATCTATTCTATTACGTGGATCCATTGTATTTGGGAAGTAGGTACGTGCCAGACCATCAACATTCATTTGTGCCTTCCAAGAATCACTTCACATATTGGCGAGCATTCCGCACATTTTGGGCGATACGTTGTGTACGTCCAACTTGTACCATTATGCGTTAATGGACCAAGTTTAAGGGGGAAGCAAATGTGTTGGCATTTTTGTGTTATGTATGAAAATCTCGAGTGTTCAAAAAGGTTCTTCAAAACGTGAGTTTTTATTCATTGGGGTGCATTTTTCCAACGACGTGTTTCCAAATTTTGCCGACCTGTTGAATTTTAATTAGCGCGATATTCTTTTTTCTGTCCAGACATCACGTCCTTGAAAAGGAACGTTTTCTTTTGGATGATTTAAATAGACTCAAGGCTCAAACTTGCCATGAACTATGATACAATATGAGTCAAATAAGTTTTCAGATAAGTTTCAAGAGACAATGAGAGAGAGCCTCATAAATCTTGATCCATTAATTCCACGACTATATAAAATTTTCCACCATTGGCCATTATGCTTCGCATTAAGGAAAGAAGCTCAGACAATCTTCTTTTTTCGTAACAAAGCAGTTCTATAACTATAAGGGATGGTCAAAATATTATTTGGCTATTTTCGTATCTGACATGGAGATCGCGTGAAAAAGAGGTAATACGGACTTCCAAAACAAATCTCAAGGGTTGGAACAAAACCAATGAAGAAAGGCAACTAACAAATTGGTCTAGATTGGTAAAAGTTCTCATCATGAAACAAGATTGACATATTCCAAACAAAAAAGTTGCACAACTCTCCCCGATGAATCAGTATAGTAGACTGTTCAGACATTTACTCAACAAACATTGGCCCAATCTTCTTCAAAGTTTTCCAAACCAGGTTCCAAGTTTGCTTCCAAAGCGTCTCAATGTGCCAGTGGGGTGATCAATTGGTTTTTTAGTCTTCAGTACTCAACTTTGGAGCATATATTCATGAAAAACGGGCCAGGAGTTTGTACAGGAATGTTTTGTTCTAGAGTTGGAGGAGAAAGTTACGTTGTATTTGATTTTTTCCAATATTAGAAGTAAGGAACAAAGCACATAATTTACCAGCTCTTTTGAAATGAAGGAAAAAGACTCTTTTAAACATAATTCAAATCTCTGACGAAAGAACGTACTTTATAAACATAAATTCAAGGCCGTTGAAGGCGTCATTGCGTATCATTCTTAGTAATATAACCAATTCATCCGGTTTAGCTTTCGGTGAAGAGCCCTTGGGGCCCATTTCATCTCAAGTCAAGTTTTTGCTTTACGACAAAAGGACTTATAGTTGTGCGAAAAATTCAGATTCGCAAAAGATGGTTCCAACCATTGGGTTATTTTACAAGGAAAAGTAATCTTTTTTCACTACCTCGGGGTTTATCAATGTGATATTCCGACCTGAGGTGTATAAGTGTTCTCCGGTATTTAATTATACAAGTAGTCATGTTATTGTGAGAGCTTGAATGCGTGAACCTGTGGTCATTCCCTAGTGTGAGATAACAGTTAATGCGTGCGTCTGATACAGACCTTGTTGGTGAATAATCTTCTTCCTCTTTCATTGAACAGGCCCCAAGATGTACTTTTACTTGCCTTTCCCCAAAAAATAAGGAAGGCCCCAAAAGGGTACTTACGCTCATTGCAAACCTACTTTTGTCAAGTACACCTTGCAAAAAGGCCTTGACTTCAGGGCAAAGTTCAAATCCTTATTTTGATGATTGGATGATCGGTTGATCGGCGCGGATGATTTGGTACTAGCCTCCAATGCCCCAGAGCATCTACAAGCGCTTCTTTGCGATCTCGAAGCATACTGTTTGAGAAACGGGCTCCATGTGAACATAAGAAAGACCAGCTACATGGTATTTCACCGGGGTCGCCTGCCTCATTGCTCTTTGCGGTATGGTGGACAAGAGTTGGAACGTGTAAACGAATTTGTGTATTTGGGTCTCAAATTCTCTAGTCAGTTGTCGTTTTCGGCTCACGCAAAGATGGTGGTTACGAAAGCCCGGGCCAGGGTGGGATTTCTCTTTCCACGGTTGGAATTGAAGCTTATGCCCCTCTGGATGGTCCTCCGAGTTTTCCAATGCTTCATACTGCCTAAATTTGAATATGGTCTGCCAGTCTGGCTGAGTGGATCACTTTCGAGTTCATCATGGGCCGGAATAAATGCCATCCTCACAAAGTACCTGAAGAGGTACTTGGGTGTGCCATATGCGAGCAACAATGCGATCACACATTTCGTGACTGGAACCAAGCCGTTGGATGAATGGTTAACAGCAATTGCTCCAAACCGAATTCAATCAATGGGAGAGTTCGGCGACTTAAAAGGTGTCCGGTTCACCTTGTTTGACTGCTTCCCTCCTGTCCCCGACTTCCACGTGATTGAGACCATTCCGAGCTGGTTTTGGAGGAGCAAACCTGTGTTTGACCTCCCATGCAATTCGGGATATCGAACCCAAGTATGCCGAAGTATTTTTGACTCTGACCACCAAACCTTCTGTGATAATCAAACCACGTACCATTTGACTGCCTCAGCAGCATGCGTATGCCGAACTTGTAAAAAACACCTACACCCTTATCACCACCATCTTGACTTTTGTAACGAACCTGATGTTCATACATCGCAATAAAGCATACATACATACAAATCCTTATTTGCTCCGAAAACAACACACCATCCCACCTAAGAAAAAACAGAGTTGGCATTTTAGGCTCAATACTTTGAATCCTCAATTAAAATCAACCAAAATTTGCAAGGCAAAGTTTTTCTCTGGAAAAGCAATCAAGTAGTCATAGACGGCAAGCGATTACGACCGAAATATTAGTTGCGATTTCGGTCATTTCGACCGAAACCAGAAGCGAAAGACATGCACTATAAAGAATAGAGTTTGAGGGGAAAGTTGAACATTTTTTCTTGTTAAAAAAACTCTAAAGCAGAATTATTTCCGAATTTATCAAACTTGGTTATCCATTTTTTAGGTCACACGTAATTAGAATATGTTTTTAACTTTATAGTCAGTTGCTTTCAGTTTCGGTTTCTGTTTGGATTGCTTTCGGTCCATCACTAGTGAAACAGGCATCTTTGAACGGTTCATCCTGTACTCTCTGTTTTCCCCAAGTTTCTCAGGCTCAAAATAGACCAGTCTGGAGTCTGAATCACAGCTAATGATCGTCTGAAACAAAGTCCTAATACTCATTTGAAATCTCCCAAGACCAATGCCAAAGTTTCGTGCAGTCTCAAATTGAAGGCCAACATTCAGATCTTGTCTGCATGCTTACCTCTCACATGCAATATTTCGGTCCATCCCAACCGAACACTTAGGAATAAGATCATAGCCATACTAGAGGCTAAATCACAAGTTCTTTGACCAGGGCTCCACTTTATTTTGCTTATTTATTCCATGCACATTCACCACATACCATTTTTTCATTCTAGCTTTGGACCGAGACTGCATTGGCCTGGACGTGAAGTATGTTTACTTCTACGTAGACGTTCTCCGTCCACCTCCTCCTACACATGAGTACATACAAAAGTACCAGCAGCATCCAAAGGATGGACCATCCAACCAGAGCTTGTCTGAACGAGATCCAGGCATCGTCTATCTAATGTAATGTATACCTGCGGTACGCCAAATACTCAACTACAAAGAACTTGACCACCCTCTCAAAAACACTTCTTATGAACTTGGAACAGCTAGTGCTTTTATTTCGACCGCAACTTGAATTTCCCTCCTCCAACATAAAACAGAAAAGGGCCCTGGTCAATGAGAGGAGGGCCTCAAGTATTGAGGTGAAGTGCAGGGAATGATCTGACCTAATGAACAATGCAGAGGAGGATCAGTTGTCTTTCTCTCTTCATGTCTTTTTTTTGTAAATAAGAAGCCTTTTACTTGGCGTGGAAGGATCTTCGAGATCGTCTTTATCGCGTGGAACGAGCCGAAGAGGCAAGCCCTCGGTTTTTTCTTCGTGTTTCGTGTTGTCGACTTGTCGTGTCATGCAATTTCCCGATCAAAGACAGCCACTTCTTTTCTCCCTCACTACTCAATTTGAGGGCTCGTAAAATTAGCGGATGACGTGGAAACGCGTGGAACCTCGGTAATTTTGCTGGGACGATTGGCATGCACCTTTTACAGGATAGGAAGTAAGAAAAACAAAATGGAACGAGGGGAGTAGACATTGCTTCACACATGCTATTTTATAAACGTGTTGACAAAAGGGCCAAAAACACACCCGAAAATGAACCTCAAAGATATTGAACCACCAGTTATCCACGTGGCGTTCCACGAATGATTGAGCTGAGATTTATCCCCTGCTTACTACGAGTGTCCCACATTTCGAGGTGACACAGCGAATCCATGCTGTTTGCCAAATGAGTTTGAGGATGAGGAAAATCGATGTTCGTAATCAAGAGCTCGTAAATCAAAGGTAATCACGGGAAACGAAACCGATGGGAGCAAAGGAGGTGCAGGCAACCGGAGACCCCCTTCTAACCAAGTGTCTGTGAGTTGATGAGTTGAACACGGGGAGAGAGAGGGGAGAGACTTTCATCATCAAAAGACGGTCGATCTCCATCTCGTGCTTGCTCTATCTGCTCATCGAGGTTGTCCCCGGGCATCCATCCTCTTCTTTGGTCGATAAACCCGGGGATTCTTGTACATTTATAATGCACAACAGCCTCGATTCAAACGCATCACTCCTTTTAACATGAGGTCGAATTCGCTTTTCGGCCATTATGGGAGACTCGAGAGTGGTCCAATCTGGGCGCGCATAGATTTTAGTGCAAATGAGCATCTGGTCATTAATGCAATAGACGAGTGGTAAAGGCAAAAAACACGCAAGCTAGGGGTACAAGTGCAAAGAAAAGTGAAAGAAAATCTGGTTTTAGTTCGAGCCGTTTTGCAATTCGCCACGAGAAATGCTCAGGCTTCCATATTTGCCTTGTTTTTTCCCCCTTTTTAGCCACCACCATCTTGATTGGCCTGTTTTTTTGTGGGTCGGACAAGGATCTGGAGGGTGCCATTAGGAAATGCGCCTAGATTCCTTGGAAACTGACCCATGTCCAACTGCATTTTGGTGCGTGCCTTCAGAGCCAAATGACTTTCTTACCAATGGTACACTTTCGAAGGTTAAAACCTTGAAATCGACCTTCAAAAGATAAAGGATATTATTTTTAGAATGTGAACGGATAGGCAACCAAGAAAATTCTACATCACCGGTAACCCAATCAAGTGAAAAACTTAACCCGATCGAACAATCCTACCCGGAAAAGCCCTCAAGAGGAAAACCGCCTGGTAAAAAAGGCTGAAGCCAACGGGTATTTCGCTAGCCTGGAAGCAGAACTTGAACTAACTCGGTTACAAACTTGAAAAGAAATAGTAAAAGTCCGCTAAAGCGTATCAAGACACAAAGGCATACGTCAATTGGAAAAATACACATGCCCTCTAGCCCACTCAAACCACATGTAGATTTTTTAAAGTGACTCTAAGTCGGAATTTTTTGAACGGCGATAAGAAAATGCGTTTTAGGCTTGAAACAATTAAAAAATTAAGGCTCAAATTTTTTTTTGCCACGAGACCACTAGGACATGAGATCGATTAAAGGAGGAATCGAACCAAAGTTCCAACTATTTTTAAGCTAATTTTTCTCTCTGTCGTGACCTAAAATCATTTGCTTATTGCTTTACGAGGAAGAAAAAAGTAATATTTTTGTGAATATTTATTTGAGTAATTACACCAGACAACAATTAAAATCCTTCGCTCCCCCTGCCATGAAATAAGTACAAGGTCATTTCATGCCTTTTTGAATCACCCCAATTCGTTTATCACCCAGTAATTTATGGCCTCTAAAATAACCTTAAGCCCTTGAATTCGTTCAGTCAGTTATCCCAAAATACTTATCCCGACTCAAAATGGATCGCCAAGGAGATAAGTATCCACTTCGCCACTCTAAGAGGGTGGCTTTTCTCGGGCCAAAAATCATTAGTGCCTCGACTTCCGGGTGAGCTAATGGGGGGAAATTTGTTGCCTGATGGAACCTTGAAAGGGGTACGAACGCTTCCAAGATCGCTATCAACATGATGAAGCCGCTCGTAAATCGCGGAACTCGGAAACAAAGCACAACAACGAACGCCAACGTAAGGCATTTTAGGATTATATAATCAATGTATTCATTCCTCTGTATGCATATGTTGTGTCGGAACTAGCCAGGATACAAAACAAAAATTTATGTGTGGCGGTAGCACATTTGGATGGGGGAAAGAAGGGCAAAATCACGGGCGCGGCTTCGAGCTCGGACAATACAAACGCACGAAAACCGATCCCGTATCTTTCTCCAAGTTGGAACGAAGGCTCATGGTTTCTGAAAGGGACAGGGAGGGGCGAGGGCGGGGTAAAGGCGGCCCCAATCAGATTTATTGCGGCAATGACAAGAGCGTTTGTTGACCTTGCGGCAAGTAAACCACATTCCGGGAAGCGGCCATTTGACCCGAAATCTCTTCGGCCGTTTCGATACGTCGTAGTTCCACCAATCCCTCACCGGCCTTACCAAAGGCCTTGGCCAGCAAATCCGCGGCTTCCGTGTCGCCCTCGGCCGAAATAATAGCGGCCTTCTTGGTTTGCTCGGCCATCTCGACTAAGAATCGAGCCTTTTCGGCCTCTTGTTGGGCCACTTGCTTCAATTCAACGGCGTGCGTGAATTCCCGACCAAAAGTACAATGCGTAATCGAGATATCATCCAAAATGAGGCCGAATTGTTGAGCTCGATTAGTGAGCTCGTGATCAATTCGGGCGGAAACTTGTTCACGTTGAGTGATTAGCTCGCCGGCATCAAATTGGGCCACCACGGCCTTCAAGACTTCGTTAGTAATAGAAGGCAGGACTCGATCCTCGTAATCAATACCCAGCGTGGTATAAATATTGGGCAGGGCATCGGGTTGTGGGCGGAACAAGACGCGCAGCGTGATGTTCACGTTCTGCAAGTCCTTGGAACCCGTGATCGAGGGCACATTCTTGGGGCGGGAGCGGATATCGAAGATGATGGGCTTCTGCACCCATGGGATCATGAAGTGGGTACCTTCGCCCATGACGTCGGGTTTGACGCCGCTGAATCGATCGAAAATGACGGCTCGATGACCGCCGTCCACGTTGTATAAAGCCGATTGAGCCACGCCTCCCGCGATGGCTAAGCCCACGCCCAATTGACCCAGACGATTGAACAATTGCGCCGCCATAATGAAGTTCAATATTGAGGATTGAGGAACGGAGTTTTGAGATGGAGTCAGAGAAAGAGAATCCGGTCGAGATTTACGATTTCGGAACTTCGGCCATGTGAGTTTGTCACAGTGTTGATTTAATAATTTCGTGTAAAAAGTGCAATTGATATTAAAAAGCCGAAACCCTGGGGAATGTTACTATAAAAAATCAAATTTTCGAAATCAGTCCAACCTTGAATGGAAGAATAGGTGCTATTAGAATAACTATTAACGTAATATTTAAAGTAAGGACTTTTAGTGCAATGTCTCTTGCAGAGTTGGGTCAATTACTTGAAAAATGTAATTAATTACAATTACAATTACTTTGTCGAAACATATAATTAATTACAATTACATCATCCGAAAATGCAATTGATTTCAATTACAATTACATGTCAATTACATGACAATTACTTTTCAATTACAATCCTTCCGTCTGTTTCACCCTTTTGCCTTTTCAAAACGGTGAAAAATAAACAGATCTGCCATTATAAATGGCGATGCACCACCTGGCAACTTATAATGCCTGAAGGGTTAATATGAAAGAGTGATTTACAAAAACCAAAAGTTTATGAACGGGCTTAAATATCAAAACTAGTATGCCATAAACCACAAGGCATATTTTTCTTTTCCAGAAAACACGAACTTTATACACATATATCAAGTGTGACGATATTTTAAAACTTTATTTTCTCACCTCATTTGTCTGCCCTTAGTTGTGAAAAGCCCTACCTCCTGACACAAAAATCATGGTCAAAAGCTATTTTAGTTTAAAAGTATTAAAACATCAAAGCTTGGGTGTGTATTGTAACAAAAGCTACCTGTTAGTGGCATCACATTGACTGCAAATTGATGACAAAATAATTGTTTGGCAAGTATCAATTGATATTATGGTTAATTTGAAGAAGTAAGAGTTTGAAAAGTAATTGGTAATTTTTAATTGAAAATTCGTCAATTACATGGCCAAAAATGTAATTAATTACAATAACAATTACTTGGCCAAAAAATGTAATTAATTACAATTACACTTACACGTAATTGTAATTGAAATTACGTAATTGTAATTGCAATTACAATTACTCCACAACCCTGGTCTCTTGATGGAAGAATGACTCTTGAAACAAAAGTGAAGTGTGTAATGTTGAAATATTCTTGTATATCTTTATTATATATATTCTATGGTTTATCTTTATTACTTTATACTTCATTTCCGGTAGGAAAATTATCTTTATTTTAAAGTGATGGCATGTATGTGAGGGGTAACGTTAGGGAGGTCATTTTATTTCGGTGACACTATTCCCAACTTGAGCTTCCCACAACATGAATCAGCTGAAATGGAGATGGGGCCGAAAGGAAAGGAAAGCATGCTGGAAGCTGGAGCCAATCAGGGCTCCCAAAACGCTCAGTATTTTATATTCACGGAAGGTACGGACGATTATCACAGAACTTTACAAAATGACAGGTTGTTTGGATTCGGTCCAGGATAACTCGGTACATGGGATAACTCAACACATGAAAACTCGGTACAACGGAAAACTCGGTACAACGGAAAACTCGGTACAACTGAAAACTCGGTACAACGGAAAACTCGGTACAACGGAAAACTCGGTACAACGGAAAACTCAGTACAACGGAAAACTCGGCACAACGAAAAACTCGGTACAACGGAAAACTCGGTAAAACGGAAAACTGGGTACAGCGAAACTAGGTACAGGAAGATTCAGTACAGGAGAACTGGGTACAAGAAGATTCTGTACAGGAAAACTGGGTAGAGAAAGATTCAGTACAGGAAAACTGGGTACAGCGGAAAACTGGGTACAGCGGAAAACTGGGTACAGTGGAAAACTGGGTACAGCGGAAAACTGGGTACAGCGGAAAACTGGGTACAGCGGAAAACTGGGTACAGTGGAAAAGTGGGTTCAGCGGAAAACTGGGTACAGCGAAAAACTGGGTACAATGGAAAACTGAATACTTCTGAAAAGGGATTGAAGAGTAAACTTTATCTGCCTGGAAAATTTTCAATATTAAACAAGGGCCTAATGAATATTTGAATACCAAAATTTGACCAATAATTGTTTTTTAAATTGACAAAATTGGAGAATAAATTGATCTGAACCTAAAAAAAATATTTTTAAAAACTGAAAAAATCATTTGTTTGGAATTTTGAGAGTTGTTTATGCCATATTTTTTTTCCTTAGGTTCAAAAGTGCCCGAATAAGTGACGTGACCAAACATTCTTTTAAAAAAGGAAATATTATTTGCTTATCAAAAAACAGCAAGAAAATCCGTGTCATTTCATGGAAATATAATTTCAAGTGTCCAAGGAAGAGTTTTGGGCCCCACATCTGTTTCCTATTTTTGTGAATGACTTATCAGTGAAATTGCCTGCAAGAATGCTTAAATTTGCTAACCACGCAAAGATTTTTTGTAGTGTTTCATCGCAAGAAGATCGATTGGAATTACAACTAAACCTTGATCAGGTTGACCCATCCTTTGCCGATTCTTTCTCTTTCTCATTTGGAATCAAGGATTTTGTGGCATTTACCCAAGCTTTGAGAGCCTATGTAGTAAGTTCTTTCGCTTTTTATGCAAGTTTTATCAGTGTTTGGTATTTCTTTTTCATTTCATTCTAGAGCCATTTATTCTAGCTTCAAAAGCTGTGTTCTTGTAATGCAACAAAATTGCATTGGTTTGTCACAACGGTGTCCAAAAGTCCACATGTCTGAAAGCTTCTTCAACTCCTTTTTGAATGTCTGAAATTGGCCGCTCTGATTTCATTGACGGCCCTCTTGCCCTCTCCTTTTCCCCTTTTTCTCCTTCCTGATATGTAGAGGGTGACTAATTTTGAAACTAAAGTTGACATTTTAAACCTGTAATAACTTTAAAACGAAATCTTGATGTCCTTAAAGTTTAAGACTGTTTCTTGATACAATAATTAACAACTTGCTGTTAGCTGCTGCCAATTTTAAATCACTGGGGATGCACGAGAGGCATTCAAACTTAGCAAAGTGAAGAACATATTTTCGGAATTTCTCTACTTTCCATTACAGGAAATGCTATAAATGCCGCTGGAGGTCGCTTTTTTCGACTCTAAATTACAGAGGGCTTGTTTATCTACGTGCAACCGTTCCCCTGAAGAACAAGCTCAGGGCAACCCGTGGCTTCCTCACTCAAATGTTTCAAAATCTTAAACATTACCAGATTGTGTACTTAGCAAACAAGGTTAAGATAAAAATGAACAGATCAACACTCTGTGTAGCAGAGAGCCCGCTTCTACAGAGGGTAGTGATCCTCCTAGAAAGATCGCAATTTTTTCTAGTTTTAAAAAATGTGATTAAAATAAATAATAAACAACAACAATAAGTCTGCAACTTAAAAGCTAACTTTTTTACTGTTTTCACCTAATGAAAATCCGCTCCCTACTGATTACGAGCGTAACCAATTTCGTAACTTGTAAAAAACTTAAAATCAAATTATGGCCTCTGATGAATGCAAATTTTGGCGAACCTTATAGTGAAGAGCTCATAATGTTGTCTCAAAAGTATAAAAGAAATTTGACAGCCTCATATTTCAAATATTAATCAAGAATAATTGGTCAGAACAAGGGTAAACCGTAAGTCGCTGGGAATATCAACTTCTTTGAAGAGAATCGCTCGGTTACTGGTTGCTTCAATCATTAAAAAAAAAAGATTCCCTCGAGCCTTGGACTTGGAGTCTTGACGATAAATCCATCCATCCAGGCGATGGTAATCGAGGTTGCGTGACCACATTATCATAACATTCCGCGACAAGTTTCAAAACTCTGTATTTTGAGGTTCCAGAAAAGACTGCTTTACCAACCCAAAGTGTCCCATTTTTGTGGGTAGAATTGGGGTTTCTTTTATTTGTCTCAGTTTATGTTGCAATGGATTTTCAAAAGCCAAGTTGTAGGTATTTAACATATTTACTATACTTTCATTTTTCGCCTAGCAAACTATCAAGTGACGACTTAAAAAAAAATTTGACACAAAAAACAAAGCAAAATTTGCAAAGGAATTGTAATTAGTTATTGCTAATAATAACTGAACCAAACAAAAACGAAATATTGAAAGCTCTCAAAGAAAGCAAATTTGTGGGCAATTTTCAGTTAAAGCTCATTTACTTTGAAGAAGGCTATTTTGTTTACAAGAGAAAAACGAACGATTCAAAGGTGGATGAGATCGTTTGCTGTCCTTGTGAGGAAAAGCTTTGATCAGAGATTGCACACAGTGTTCAAATGGTATTGGAAGAAGAATTAAAGATGCTATCAACGACAATCAACCATCAATATGGCTACCTAGCCTCTCACGTGCATCACATTTGTCTTTTTTTCATTAAGTACTCAATCAATTACAAAAACATATTTACATTTTAAAAAGATTGTGTCTTTTCAAACATTCACGCCCTAAACCATTGGTCATCTTTTTAAAGCATTATCTTGAGTGTTTGTCTTGACACTGATAGAGAAAATCGAAGATATTCAAGATGTTATTGACTCAGCTGACGTGAACCCACGGTACAAGATGAGTTTAGTCAAGGATGGCTCAAGCCAGGATTACTTCAAAATACACACTGGGGCCGATTAGTACAATGAAAATTAAACGGAACAATATATTTGTTGCAAAAACCTCACATTTTAGTACAATGATCGGACCCAGTGTGTATTTTTGAAATTTGTCCTGACGTACAGTGGTCCCTGGTTTAGTACAGAAAAGGACAGAAAACGATCTCATCAACCTTTGAATCGTTCGTTTTTCCCTGTAAACGAAACAAGCCTTTTTCAAAGTAACCGAATGGCCTTTAACTGAGAATTGGCCACAAATTTGCTTTCTTTGAGAGCTTCCAATATTTCATTTATATTTTGTTCAGTTCTTTTTTGCAATAACTAATTTCAATTCCTTTGAACTGCATAATATTGCTGTCATTAAGGCACTTGAATTTCCACATCGGATTTGTAAAGAACATGATTTATTTCAAGGTGTTACAAATGTTATTACGCCTTTTTGCTTCATTGTAATTTTTATGTTACTTTGTTTTAAAACGAAGTTTTGAAACAGTTGCGGAATACTTTGATAATTTCTTCACGCAACCTCGCTTACGATCGCCTGGATTTATCGCCTAGAGACTTTGAGTTGATAGGTGTTGTCACACATGATTGAATACGAGACCCAACGTAAAGGCCGTGTCCTTGCGAGGGATGGTCATGAGTACATCGTGTTCACTGGACGTGGAAGAGACGGAATCGAGGTGTAGCGTTGTCGCCAACATATCAAGTTCAAATGTAACGCAACTATTCGCACGAACAAAGAGAAAGAAGTTACACAAGCATCGGGAGAGCACACTCATGAAGGTGATCCACAACGACCAAAAAAGAACGAGTTGTTGTCCAAACTCAAAGGAGCTGCATCGTCTGGAAATACAACGAAGGTTGTTGTCTTAGGAGAACAAGTGCTAGATGTTTCAAACGATGTTTTGTCTCGGCTTCCAAAGAAATCTTCCCTGGAGCGGTTAGTGAGACTGGAAAGAAGCCATAAAAACTCGCCTCATCCGAATCCTTCAGACGTTCATTTTCGAATTCCAGAAGAGTTTATGGAGATGGTCCGAGATGGTCCTGCACGACTCTGGGCAAGAAGACATCAATAGAATTATTATAATTGTATCGAATGATCTGGTTACTCAACTTGACGGCGACACAATCTTCTGCGATGAGACACTTGATCGAGTTGCGACATGTTTTTTTCAACTCTATACTATACACACAAAAGTGGGTAACTCATATTTATTGTATTTATGCCCTACTTACAAACAAAGAAGTAGCTACCTATTCAAGAATGATAACCATGATCAAAATGATCCGTCCTGAATTTTCTCCTACTGAAGTATTGATTGATTTTGAACTGGCAGCTATCAATGCTTTCAAAAATGCCTTTCCTGACACCAATGTAAGTGGCAGTTTTTTTTCATCTAAACCAAGGTATCGTGAGGAAAGTTAATAGTCTGGGGTTGAAGAGAAAATATGAGACTGAGGTCGAGTTCTCTTTATTAGTAAAGTCTATTCCAAGCCTTGCATTTGTTCCTCAAGATGAAGTGGTTGAAAGGTTCGAAGACCTTGCCGGTCTATTTGAAGATGAGCCCTCAGTGAACGATTTGCCAACGTATTTCAAGAACAATTACATTGAAGCACCTGTATTGCGAAGAAATCAAACGCGCGAACCACGGTTTCCCATTCGACTGTGGAATCATTTCAATGATGGGCTAGGATGTCACCAGAAGACTACAAATTGCGCTGAGGGGTATCATAATGGCCTCAAGTCCCTTTTCTTAAGTCCCAACCCTACAGTGTGGACCTTCTTAGCCGGACTTCAAAAGGACATTGCCGTTCATCGTCTCACGGCGCAAAAACAATCATTGGAAAGACAGCGTCCCAAATTCAAGGCTCTGGCCGAGCGTTTGGCGGCAAAAGTTCGTCAGTATTTTGAAGAAGAGGATAAAATGAAGTATCTTCGTTCAATTGCTCACATGCTAGCTTGAATTAATCACTTAAGAGTTACATGTAAAACGAGAACAAAATGTATTTTCATGAAAATAAGAAATAATGAGAAAACAATTAATTGATGCCCGATATTGAATGATTTATTTCTAACTGATTTTACTTGCTGGACTTTTTTGATGGGACATTTAATCGAGTTGCTAAATGTTTTTTTCAACTCTATACTAGACACACAAAAGTGGGTAACTCGCTTCCCCTTGTATTTATTACTGATGGGGAACAAACAAATATAACAAAGAACAAACAACAGAGTACCAAACAAAAAAAACACAAATAAAAAACAAGCTAATCGGAAATAGAAGTCAACAGGTGTTGATTGTTTTGGTCTAGATAAACAGGGTTGCCAAAAATGACACCTCTTAGGAACGGAAAGATGTCAATAGGTCTTAAAAACTTTCGAAGGTCAAAACTAAGTGCTACAATTGTTTGGAATATACTTAATAGACCGAAAAGTCTTTCAATTGCATTAATCATTGTGACGAAAATGACCATCAGACACTCGCTTTTACAAATCATGACTGCAACACTGATTTTATTTGAAAATGATACAAATTTACCACAAACAAACAAATATTTAAAAAACAAAGAAATATACAAACAAACAAAGAAATGGCCAATTTGGTCGCATCAGTAGTACCTATGCCCTACTTCCAAACAAAACAGAAGCTACAATTCACCCGATGACATTGATTGTAGTTCTACATAGTTGAGCAAATTGAAATCATAGATATGTATAGATAGATAAGGTATATTCCTATTTTGTGGGACAATAGCTGCAAAATGGTTGCGAGAATCAGCCCAAAACTTCTGAGAAATATTCATGTACTATTCAGGATTGGTTCAGGAGGAACCCTGTCCTGATTTCTTTCTTAGTTATAAAAATGACATTTGTCTCATCTAAAGCTAATCACACAAACGCGTACAAATTTTATTTTCCAAAAAACAGAAATATGCTTTGAAATGATCATTTTGATGAATTTGTTAAAATATTTGTTTTTAAGTCCCATTGTTCACCTTGATTATCATGCAAAATCTCTGGAGCAAAGGCGACTTGCTTCCTACTCTGGGGTTTTAAATTGGTACCCAAGTTTCCGCTGTACCCAGTTTTCCTGTGTTGAGTTGTCCCATATGCTACTATACTGCTACTATACTATATACTATACTATACTTTACTATGTACCGAGTTATCCTGGAACCGTTTGAATTGTTTGAAATCAAGTGAGTCCGACTGTAGTGAATGATTATGTAAGACCGTGGTTTCCTAAGGTGCATGCTCTCATTTCTAGCTAAAAAACTGGTTTCTACCTGATTCGTAATACCTATGTTGAAATGGCGGGGAAAAATCGTATTGAGTTACCTTTTCTGCAATGTCACACAGACCGTCCCAATCAATTTACATAGGAAGGAAAACGAACAGCTAAAATTCCTGAAGGCCTTGCATCCTAGAGCAATTGTATTTCGTACCATACTTTCCATATTTGATCCAATCTCTCTCTTTCATAGTTAAATAGCATTTCTGGCTACATATGTATATCTAAAATAACTCCCGCCATTCGCAAACATCCGGACCAGCAAAGCAAAATCCCTTCAGAAACTTATTTTTAATCAAAATGAATCTTGCAATTCTTGAACGTAAGCACGAGCAAACACTTTTTGCCTTTTTTGAGCAAAAAAACACCCAAATTTGCCCCATTTTACTAATTTTGCTAAACTATTTTCTAAAATGATCCCACAATTTTTCCACCCTACAAAATTTACATGATGAAATCTCTGTTTTTCTTTTGTCAATTTTTCTTAGACCAACTTTTTTAATAAGTGTAGTCATGTTGGAGTAAAAGTCTCTTTGGTAATTTGAAATGGTGTAGTCAAGATGCCTATTAGATTTATTCTTGGATTCTATCCTTGCCATTTCCTCCATGTCTCACAAAAAGAAATCAGAACAACGTTGTAAATTCATGGTTTATCGATTAGTATTTCTTTTTTGTTTAACTTTTATTTAGCCACATTAATCGATTTTTGGCTGTTTATCTCTTTTGATTGATTTTGCTTTTCAAGTTCCATTATTTTGTTGCTAGAAAACGTTTTGCTTTGATGTTATCAAAAGAATGTAATCTGCAATTTTACTTTAATAACTTTATGACTGATTGGAGGCTTAAGTTATGGTGATGGAAAGATTTGACGTGTAAATTATAGGCTTAGGTTTGGTTACCTCCTGAGATCGCTATTTCTTAAAGAAGGTCCTTACAAACTTGAAAAATCAAGCCACGGTGATGTCAGTTTAACGGTACACGGCGCTTAATTGAGGTGGAGAAATCATTTTTAAGTTTCAAAGATATTTGAGAAATTTTGAGGTGCAGAGACAATATCGGATATGAAATCGAGTTCTGGTAATTTGGTTACTGGCCTAAAATTGTAATTGTAAAAAAGTAATGTCACTTAAAACATGCTTAAAAACACATTTATGAATATTGTTTTAGTGCATTTGTTAGACAAACTTAAGTCTAACATTGGGATAACAGGATTGCATAGAACATTGATGAAATCTATTTTTCCATTGAATTTTCAATGCCTACTTTTCATCAACATGGGTGACTTTTTAAGTTATTTGCTCGTTTTTCGACATCGTATGTTTGCACTTTCAACGTTTTTTCTGCACTCTGTTTTGCATATTTGGATACAATTTTCACGCCTTTTGGTACCTACGCTAAAAGGCTATATTTACTTGCAGTTTTTGCCAATACCTACGCAAAACTATTGACTCCTTCCTTTGATTGAGCCGAAAATTTGCTGAGAAGTTTTCGGTTTTTTTTCGTTCTCAGCTCCTAAGAAAGATAAAGATTTCTCTAAATGGGAGTTAAAATACTAAATTTCACCCCACAAAAGAAAAGTAATACGCGAAGGCGTTAAGATTATTTATTTCTAAATTTTCCGGAACTCATTTGCTTTAGACGATAATCGCGAAAACTCAGGTTTTTTAACTACAGGATACTTTTGACAACTTTTGCCTCATTACTTAGGTAGTCTATTACATGTTTACAATACGTACTACATTTATTTCAATCCCAGTTTAGGAGCATTGATTTATGGCTAGAAATTTGGAAGATGTTTGCTCAAATTAGATAGATAAAACGCTTTTACGCATCAAACAAACTAATAGACCTCAAGGATTGAAAGATAAAGCGCACTAATAAAAATAATCCGACATAGATTGATTGCTTTTCCAAGGGAAAATAATTCAAGCAGTACACTTACGCACGATAAAGCCTCAATGTTCGACATGACATCTTTTTCTTATAAACTTATGGCGCCATTGTTGATCCGCTTACCCTCTTTAGATGGATTTTAGATTTTTGAGTTAAAAATCCTGTGGATTTTGTTTTGCATTTTCTAAAAAACCGTTCTTGTAAAACTTTTTCGAGCCCCTTTTCGAATTCTGGGACAATCAGAGAAAAATAGTCAAACCAGTTGTCCGACTAGTTAAGAGGTCGGTTGTTGAGGTAGTTTGAAAGTATAATGGAAGTATACCTAGAAACACAAAAGAAGCACATGAGACGGAGTAGAAGTAATCATGCTCGATCAAGTTTCGCTACATAAGCTGCGTTTTTCAATCGCAGCTTATGTAACGAAACTTGATCGAGCATGGTTACTTCTAGTGATGGACCGAAAGGGCTCATAACCGAAACCGAAAGTTTCGGCCGAAAGAGGGCTTAACCGAAACCGAAAGCAGTGTTCACTGTTTATAAAATTGTTCAAATGCAAAATCCGCCTTAAAAATTAGAATGTGTTCGATGTTGGGTAGTCGCAAATTTTGAAAAATCTTAAACCTTAAATTTCAGAGGTTTTTGGACCAATTTTTTTACGACTTTGTTGTCAAACTCCATTTCATATAGTGCTTGTCTGCTTTCGGTTTCGGTAGGCATAACTGAAACCGAAACCGAAACCGAAAGCGCTTTCGGTCCATCACTAGTTAGTTCTACTTCGCCTCATATGCTTATTTTGTGTTTCTAGGTATGCTTCTACTATACTTCAAAACTACCTCAACAACCGACCTATAATAGTGCAATGCGCGCTCTTCCGATCAAACAAGTACATCGACAATCGTCCAAAAGAACGATTGTAGGGTCAATTTGTCTTTCGATTCCGCGTGTAAATACTAGGCAGGGATAACCTATATAATAGTATAAATACTGGATACGAACTCGCGGAATTTCCTAGCTCGCAACCTCACACGGATGAGGCCGAGAGTTCGTAAGTAAACAAGAAGTACAAACGGCCATGTTGGGAGCGGATAATCAAACGGAAATCGACCAAGAGTCCAAAAGATAGTGCGCCAATCGGGGTTTTCTGTGTTTAAAGCGGGTCCAGCCAAGTCCTAGCCTTGGTAAAGGTCAACCCCACGCCCCAAAATCAGTCTGATGTGGGTGTTTCGAAGACATTAAGTTCAGCCAAGAACGAGTGAATAAAATAGTGAATGAATGAATGACCACATCATGGAGTGCGAGTGAACCCCCCACAAGGTGTCTTTTCTACAAGATGACGATCAAAGTGATCAAATTAAGTCTGATGATGACTAGGTTACCGGCTACAACCTTCGGAAGTGATAGACCTAACTACAGCAAAAAGAACGAATATGGACCAGAATCTGAGCCCAAATTCCTCTTTTGCGCAAAAGGATTAAGAAGAAACTTTCCCACGGACCAAAACGGGGAGTTTCTTTATGCTCATCCATTGAACAACTTAAGAATATCTTACCATTCCTTGAATTATCAACAACAAAATAGCGGGGTTTTCCGAGCTTATCTATTATCCGATTTGAACGTCTTATTAATATCTTTGAACTTACAATTGAACCCATCCATGTATTATCCTGAACTTAACTAACACATGCCAAACTTTGTATGAAATCAAGTTTGTTTTAGGTTGTGTCACCTTGGCATTGTTCTATAAATGATGGTCCATCCTCAAATTTCTTTTATTATATGGTTGTGTCTTTTAGTTCAGGATAATTCAAGGACAGGTAAGATATTCTTAGGTTGTTCAAGTTGTCTAATGGATGAGCGTGATAAAAATCCCCGTTTTGATCCGGAGGAGAGTTTGTGGGGTAAATTTGGTTCCTGTCCAAGAGGAATCTGCGTTCGCATTAAGGTCCACATGGAACAAAGAAAGAAGAAGTCCTCAGTGTCAAGAATTCGATCAAATGAAGAACAAATTAAGATGACTTCGAAACATATCAGGTGTGCCTACTAGCAATGGATGGGCTCAATATTTTGATTTGCCTTTTGACTCAGTCAGCCCAAATTGGTGATCTGACAGTCTAACCCGGATTACATGGACCCTCTCAAAGTCTTGAGAATGAAATGCTCCCACCAAGATTGAATTGTGTGGATTTTTTGACTCAATTTGATTGTTTATTCCTGGACAAAGGGATCTAAGAACTAAGAAGATCAATGAAACCCTATCAAGCACGTAGAGCCTATCCCTGCAATGAAAAGACATGATCCTCTGGTCCTGAAGGACCCTTAGCCCCAGTCCTGCGTGGTCCTGACCTTCTTGAGCCCCAAGACTTGAAACATTTTCAATCAAATCCACAATCCAGGATTTAATCCTCATGTTTTTCACTTATTTTGTCTCAAGGACGTCGTGATTGCCTTTGTTCCAATTCCAATCAGGATCAGATGGCTGATCTGATCCAGAACCGTCAAAAGTGCCCTTCAATAGTTATAGCCAACAACATCTCCGACTTGGACTCCATCTTGTTTCAAAATGAGACTATTCTCATTCCTTCATTTTCCTATAGAAATGGTTCCTGCGTCGTGGAGGTGCTGATGAGGATGGGAGAGGAGTAACCCTCCAGATATCACCACAGATACTTCTATTTAGCATTGTTTCACAGAAGTTGGACTATTGGGTGAAGCAAGATTCCATCTATGTATTTTCCTGATTGTTAAGAGGACTAAAATCCTTTGGAGAGCTGAATGTCAAAAGTTCATGAGACGAGTAAAAGGAGTGCTGGGACCTCTAAAATCAAGGTAAAGAACAATTAGTCAATAAATATTAACACAAAAAGTTAACCTGAATGCTTTCAAGATGCATGTTCAACAGTTTTACTCGTTAATAAGGAATGAATGACATTGTTTCAAAATATAGCCTCGGCCTCATACCATTTTTTCAAAAATCGGAGTTCGTGTCCACCCCTTTCAGGGGTTCCTGTACTAGGATATTACCAGTTGAATGGTCGGTCAACATTTTGAATTGATTCTGAAAGTAACAATTATTGAACAAAACATTTTTACCTAACAATGTTTTGCTTCAAATTTTAAAACACTTATCATCATACCCATGTTGTAATGAATGTAACATTTTTAGCCTTATGCTACATTACTTCTAGTGATTTGGAGACAGTCTCCACACATCTAGGTCAAATATCTTTCCAGCATCAGGAAGATTCAATACTTACATTTACATCGCCCTTGCTATTGTTTCCTTTATCTTAAATAGGGACACATAGAAAATTGATAGAGAAGCAAATGTTGAGAATAACTTCCAATTGGACTATTTTTATTCTCTCCTTCCTACCTTGGTTCATGATCCATTGATGAACAATCACCACGAGTGCGCTCCATCTCAAGGCTGTAAAAATTCCAAGTAGACAAATGATCAAGAAGAGTTCAATATAGAATTCAGGGTCATCAATGATTGAAGAATCCGCAGAACTGACACCAATCAGAATAGATTCAAGCTACTAAAATATACCCAATATTCCAATCTACCAAAGTCCTGTCTCCCAAAATACTTAGTGATGAACTTTGTAGTCCTTTGGCAAATACGATCCATGTATGTCTGCCTCCAACCAAATTAATACTGTGGTGGGATTTGATTGCAAAATTTTATAATTTGATCCATATTTCTGCTACCATCATCAAGAAAAAAATTACTCTATGATTCACTTTTTATTTAACTGTATGATATCTCTGAAATCTTCATTTCATTTATGAATCTTGGATAACATTCTTGCTCATTCTTTCTTGATATGAAATTGTGTGCCTAAATTTCAATTCTACTTTCAATTTATCATGCTTATGATCTTCACTTTTGCTTTGTACCCTTTCAGTGCCCACTGACTTATATATTTCTGCCATGGTTATTGAATGTATGCAGTTTCTTGTTTCTTAATAGCCAATTAGAAAGTAGATTTTTACAAAGTCATTCATTGGTAGTGTACAAGCTAAGCCTGAATTTAGGCCAAATTTTCACGAATGAGGTGGTAAGGATGCAGGCCCTCGAGTCTACCTCTAACATGGGAGACACACTTAGTACTTGTTGATTGAGTTTTGGACCCTCCTACGTATTGGGGAAAAAGAGGTGAAGTATCAGGGAACATCCTTAAGTGTCAGTCTTGTCAATCTTATCAAAACAAAACCGTTTACTTGAATGGAATTCGATTTATTGAAAATCCACAGCTGAACGCCTGAGAAGAGGCTTCCATGTCTTACGTTTTGCTTACCTTTAGTGCATTTGATAATCAAGCTTAAAAAATGTTGAAGTATTTGTCATTAAATGACAATCTTGATTTTTCCCCAATGAACTGAATAGCAGAATTCAAATAAATATCCAGCTGTTCATTTTGACTTCAAAACTTGTCTCGAAAGTCTATGGAATTAAAAAACGACCTCCCTCCTCCTAAAACAGTACACAGTTTGTCCCTACAATGGTTTCATTTATCGACACAAATTCTTCAAAAGTGACCTGAGTGATTTGCAATTTTATTTAAAAAAGTGTGAAGTAATAAATTCCAAGCAACGGAAATTCAGCCCAATGATAAGACCCAATCCATAAGACATGGACTTTCAAAACTCAGGCTAAACAGGCCCAAAATGAACCATTTAGCCCTCTTATAAGATCACGCAAGAAGAGGTCGAACTCATTCAGTTTCATTCAGTTCTCGAGTTTCAAAAGCACATCGCTTGTTAGCTAGATCAAAGATTGAACTGAAATAGAAATAGTCACACAATAAAAAACCCAGCATTTTTGTAAGTGGAATGCAACCGTTTGGTTCCGTTCAAATTTACTTTTCTCATGTCATTTTGCTGACTAACCCTGGTAGGCCCATCATGATTACTGGAAACTGATTATCTTTATGGTCGAATCTTTTGGCAGTCGAAATCAGACATGCTTACGAAACAGGAAACTCTAATGGTTCCTTTTGTGACTGTCTTCAAAATCGTCAAACTTTCGGATGAAATAGAAAGTGCCGTACCGACCATAACTGGATTTTCGACAAAAGGCAATACAAGATTCTACACCCTGGACTGAGACTTTTTAACCATGGGTATTACCAAAATGATTCGAAGCGAAATAGACCACTTCTTAGATGAAAATGGAATTACTTGAACTATTACCAATTTCAACGAACGCTGGGTCTTCCCAACAATCTGATCCACAGAACTCAGGCACAAAGTACGCTCTAAGATTCTTTGTTAACTCTGAGAGGTTCAATGCTACCAAAGACTGACTACCCAAGTCTTTTGCATCGAGACAATCGAGACACAATGATCAGAAACAAAGGGAATCAATTCTCTTCCAACATTGTTCGTTTCATGAAGGAGTTATCATCAACTATCAATCTCTTCGCATCCTTGTCTATATATCAAATAGAAAAATGTGTATTGTATTTCCTGGCGCTCAAGAGTCAACATCATACACAGTTTTTCATCCTCTACCTATGGCTTGATTGACCAAACGCAAGCGAGTGTATTCCAAATCTTCTTTTCTTTGGTAAGTCCGTATTTGACTGGAAGCCCGCCTCAATCTTCCTTGTACAGTACTACCTATTGAAGAACAGACACACACGAGCCTCTTCCCCATCAATCTTAATAGATCTCATAAAAGCGTTGGTATGGTAGAACTGGATTTGGTTGCGAGATAAATGGTTTGTTGGAGAGTGTTCTTCAGATAGTCAGTCGGCTTTGGGGAGTCGGGAGGTAACCTTCTCTCACAACAAAACAATCTTACCCAACAGTTCTATGATTAAAATGAAGCAAAAGTGCACGGAAATCATTTTCCTTGTCAGTTTGTGTCTTACATTGGCTTTGGGACAGATCCAGTTCGGTGGAAACTCCAGAACCTCTGGATTTACAAGTCAAAGTGGAAGGCAATCCTCAAATTCAATAGGAGGTAACAGAGGTGGGTACAGTGTGCGCAAGTCATTGAACTGCTCCTGATTTTCTTGATCCCATGATCCTCTGTAGGAAGATGTTTTACGGTTAGTGGTCCCAACCCAGGAAAACCCTGTGTGTTTCCTTTTACTCACCAAGGAGTAACATACAATGGGTGTCCCATCGATCCCGAAGATAGTTCCAAGAGATGGTGTTCCACTCTAACTGACCGAAATGGAAATCACGTTGGGGGACAAGGCGAGTACGGTCATTGTGATCGATCTTGTCCAATCCATAGAGCCCAGAACAACAACAGAAGACCAGGTTCAACTCCCAGATCTGAAGGTATCGAGGAGATGAATTTCTGATTGGGATTTCTTTATGGATTTAAACTGTTTAATGATATTTATAGGCTGTAGTGGATCCGAAACTTGCCATACCATAACAGAGTGCTCCGCTCAATATACAGTCAGTCAAATGCTCTCCAAGGCTTGCGTTCAATCAAATGGTGCCGTTGGATTATGTTGCAATGATATTACTAGCAACAGAAGTAGGTGAATTCTATTGATTACGACATGTTCCACATTTGAGCTTTCCCTTTGTTCCATAGACAGCGCTATTCCAAGATTGGCTCTGGATGTCACCTTGAAGGGAGTGAGCAATGAAATCGTTCCCGATGTAGATACAAAACGGGCCCTCGACATTGGAGAGAGCTTCTTTTCCAACGTCACGAGATCATATCCAACATTCACGTTACCTAGAAACACCGGGACCTTTGCCCATACTCGTCTACAGAAGCCCAAGAAGGGCACGGAAAGACTCCAAAGATTGGCTCTAATTGCCATGGAAACGGCCAGATCCCTTCGGAATGGTACGACAAAATGCATTGGATATTATAACAGGGCGATCCTGATGCTTATTTGCTTTTGCTTCAGGAGGAAAGGTTGACGCTGATACCGTTGTTGTTCGAGGAGCAAACACTCGAGACAGTGTGCTCGAGGATTGCTACACCATCCCGATTTGCAATCTCAATGATAGATATCGAAAAATAGATGGTTCTTGCAATAACCCGAGGCAACCCCTGTATGGGAAGGAGTTGACCCCCCTTGGGCGTATTTTGAACAACGCCTATTCCGATAACATGAACACGCCTCGAGGGAGTGTCACTGGTCGCTCTCTAAGGTCTGCTAGAAGCGTATCAACATCAACCAATCCCTTTTCGGAGCAGTTTTCCCCACAAATCACGGCTCTCTACATGAGTTTTGGTCAGTTCGTGGATCATGATCTATCCCATGTACCCATTGAGGTCGATGCTAGTAAGTAATTAATATTTTTCAACATAGTCAAAAGTGCGGAGTTAAATTGGCCCTTAGAAATATGGATGAAATTACGACTTTTTATCAACTTACAGTATTTTTAAAATATCTCTTTTGCTAATATGGATTAAGAAGTAGTCAATTTCATGGAGAGGGAGGCTAGTGAAAAGAATTGTAAATTCCATTCGGATCAAATTAATTGTGTTCTTCTACAAATGAGACCTTGCCTATGTTGAGTAGACCAGGGATAACCTATATAATAGTGTTCCTGAGTAGACTAAGTATTGCAATAATCATCTCAATCGAATGCCGGAGTCAAAAGTTATGACTCGTCAAGCGTGCGTACTTAAAAAGACTATAATACAATGAGCTCGCCCTTTCGTGGAAAAACAATTAACAGAACAGGGCTAGCTCATTCATTCTCTATAAGATTGGCAGTTTGGCACTGACCAGTGAAAGAGCATAACTTTTGACTCTGAGGTTGGATAGAGCTGAAAATTGAAGCACAGAGTCTTCCCATTGGTAGAAAAACGTTATTGATTTGATCCCATCGGAAATCATAGTACTAATTGCTGAAAAGCAGTATATATGGGAACATGAAGGAATAATGTTTCAATAATACAAAACATACTTCTTCATCTTTCAGCGGGAGGAGGGATCAATTGCTGTACCGAAAATGGTGATTTTGCAACCCAAAGTGAGGTATCATGTTTTCCAATTGAACTCTTGCCCGGCGATGCAGCCTTTGGGGGGAAAACTTGTATGAACTTTGTCCGATCTAGAACTTCGCCAAATCTCGAATGTAAACCTGGAGCTTCTGAACAGGTAAGCAAGGGCAACGGTTTTAATTTCTAATTCAAACCGTTTTGATTGGCAAAAAGCTTCTTCTCAATCCAAGTTATTGAAATGCTCCAGAAAAGAATACTTCTCAAAAAGCTAAAAATCTCATCATTTGTCCTAGATCAACCAAATCACTCATTGGTTAGACTCATCCAATGTGTATGGATCCAATGAAGATGAAGCAACGAGACTGAGAGCTAATCGAGATGGATTACTTAAGACAGATACAGCTCCGAACGGCAAAGAGTTGCTGCCAACCAATACCGAAGAGAGCGATTGTAAAGGCCAAAAGCAGTGCTTCTTAGCAGGTAAATCCAAGTCGTTCGATCTTCTCACCACTCGTATTCATGTTTGTTCAATGGTTTCCAGGTGATGCTCGAGTCAATGAACAACCCAATTTGGCGGTCATACACACCATATTCCTCAGAGAGCACAATCGTGTAGCCAGAGAATTCAAGAGAATAAATCCACAATGGAGCGACGAACAAATATACCAAGAGGCCAAACGTGTGGTCAACGCTGAATGGCAGCACGTGCTCTTTAATGAGTATCTCCCAATTCTCTTGGGACGCCAGTTCATGGAAGTCTATGGGATCCTCCCGTTGAACCGCGTTTTTAGCAATGATTATCGGAATGATTTCGATCCTCGAATCACCAATGAGTTTGCTAGTGCAGCTTTCAGAGTGGGTCATACCATGATTCCATCCTTGGTCAAACTTTTGACTGCCAATCGACGTCAAGGGTTTGGTTCAAGCGGTCTTAGCAACTTTTTCTTCAACGTGGATACTATTCGGGATGGGAAAATTGACGACCACATTCGATCCATTATTTCTGAGCGAATTGAGCAAGTGGATAACAAATTTACGCCAGAAGTTACGGACAGGCTTTTTGATGGAGCTCTAAATGGAATGGATCTGGTTGCCTTGAACATTCAAAGAGCTCGAGATCACGGAATACCTAGTTATACAGCTTACAGACGAATCTGCTTGGTTGGCAATGCACGAACTTTTGACGACCTCAGCAATGTCATTTCCCGAGATGTAAGAACCTATGGGACGCAATGCAAAACCAGTCGATTTTAAACGCTATTTTCTTTTCTCACAGAACATTGACTTGCTCAAAAGGGTATATGACAGTGTGGATGATATTGACCTTTTCGTTGGCATGAGCATGGAAAGGCCTCACTCTAGTGGGGCTTTGGTGGGCGAAACTTTCTTGTGCTTGATTGGTGACCAATTTGCCCGTCTCAAAAAGGGCGACCGATTCTTCTACGATCTCGAGAATCAGGCTGGAAGTTTTACTTTGGACCAATTGAATGAAATTAGGAAGACCTCGGTGGCTCGATTGCTCTGTGATAATGGAGATGATTTGAGAGAAATTCAACCCCTTGCGTTCAGAGTCCCTGATAGTGGCATGTAAGTTTCATTGTTTCGAAGTTGGATTCGTATCGTGAATGTTTGTAACTTTAATTTTCAGGAACGAATTGGTATCATGTGGCGATTACAACACTATTCCGAAACCAAATTTTGATTATTGGCGAGCCTAATCGCACTATATATATGTCCCCGTATTTTTGTACCTTTAAACTATCATTATGAAAAGCGAAATTAAAACAAATGATCAATTCTGCGTGCCAAAAGGTTCTCTTCAGTCCATCAAATTGCATACATTTGATTAACCCCTTCCATTATGACCAAATATACACGAAAACCAGTTTCAATATACAAAGACGTCAAGTTTGCTTTGTGAAGTTCACGAGCATGAGTTGGCATTCGGATTGTCGAACGACGTGTTCATTGGTAAACATGCCCCTAGTGTTGGTTCTTGTGTTTTTATTACCTTGTAAATCATACACGGCTCAAGCTCTGTCCTCAGGTAATTCAACATCAATTAAAACATTGCTGAAGTTGCATCTAGGTAAAATAACCGTCTTCAAATAGGCTGTGTGACAGTTTCTGGTCCTAAACAGAATGTTTCTTGTGTTTTACCATTCAAACACAATGAAATCCTTCACACGAGGTGTCCTCAAGATCCTGACGATCTTGGAAAGCATTGGTGTTCCACAAAAGTGACCAAGGATCTGAACCATGTGATGGGACAAGGGGAATATGGCCATTGTGGGCCCAATTGTCCTTTGGAGCCAACCACACAAGGTCATTAGTTACTTAACCATTTGCCAACTGTATTATGAAAGTCGTTTTTGATTTAGGTTGTGATAATCAAGAAAAATGTTGGCCTGTCTCAGCTTGTGCATTGCGTTATTCACACAAGATTGCTCAATCCAAGATTTGTGTCCTTCCCGACAATCAAGGAGTTGGTCTTTGCTGCTCGGACTTGCGGAGCTCTGATAGTGAGAAAACGCAAACGTTTTGTTATGTAACAATGTTATGATTTCAAAGACAATGTTTTGTCTCTCTAGTAAACCGTGTTTTCCCCGTTTCAATTGAGCTTTCGATTAGAGAAGTTGATGAAAACTTCATATCTCAAGGGAACACTTTAAGAGTAGTGGAAGTGGGATCCAATTTCTATCAAAGCCAAATCGAGGCTATTCCTAAAGAGACTTTATCCAACCTGACGGGAGCATTTGTCCAATGGCATCTCCACAAACCCAAACCTGGTGTGGCCAATCTCCATCGATTGGGTGTGATCGCCATGGAAGCTGCCAGACAACTTGAAAAAGGTATCCGCAATCATGTAATCTCTCATTCAATCAAATGAACCTGCCCATCTTGACTTCAAATATAGACGGCATGATTGATTCTGGAACGGATGAGGTTCGAGGAGCAGACATATCGGAATCAGTTCTAGAAGATTGTTACAAAACACCGCAATGTAATTCAGAAGAACCGTATCGAAACAAGGATGGAAGTTGTAATAACTTGAAAACGCCTCTTTTCGGCAAGTCACTCACTCCCTTTCAACGAGTTCTGAACCCGATCTTTGAGGACCATTTCAATCAGCCCCGTCTTACTGTTTCCGGGTTCCCTTTGGAATCACCTCGGAAAATATCATCCACCATATTGAGCCTAGAACAAGATCTCTCTGACCAAGTCTCATTGATGTTCATGGCGTTTAGCAAATTTGTCGACCATGATTTGACGCATGCTCCGATGCAAGAGGGAGAACGTAAGGGTTGTTAAATAATTACCTTTATTTCAAGGGTTTTAGCTTGGTTCTTTTCCAGAGGGACATGGAATAGACTGTTGCTTTGAAGGAACGATGCAGACAGCAAATACATTTTGTTTACCCGTGGAAATCCCGCCATCGGATCGATTTTTCAACCGAAATTGCATGAACTATGTGCGTTCAGCTACTGCACCAAACTTGGCATGTGCGCCAGGGAAAAGTGAACAGGTATGTACCTCATCAATTAAAACTGGGAGAGATCGCAAATTAAATGTTATTTCACCTATTTAAGGTAAATCAAGTAACTCATTGGTTGGACTTGTCTCAACTGTATGGTTCCAATGACGATGAAGCCATGGGTTTGAGACTCATGGTTGGAGGTCGCTTGAAAACTGTTCGAAGTCAATCAAGTGGAGAGCTCCTTCTCCCTAATATGAGCACTCCTATTTGTAAAGGGCAATTGCCTTGTTTCTTCACAGGCAAGTGGTTTAAGATTTATTTTGTATGAATGGTGTATGTAGGTGATCCCTTTCCCCTAGTGATGGACCGAAAGAGGTTTGCACTGTAAAGAATGAAGTTGGACAACAAAATCGAAGATTTGTTTGGGCCAAAAACCTCTGAAATTCAACTTTTTCCGACTTTTTAACACTAAGACGAGCTAAACTACTCAATATCGAACGATGACCAATCTAAAATTTTAAGTAATTTTGCATGTATATGATATTGTTTTGTCAGCTGCTTTTGGTTTCGGTTTAGTTTAAGCTATTTTTCGATTAAGAGCCTTTTTGGCCTGTCACTACTTTCCCCAATCCCGTGATGGCCTATACAAATGGTCGTGTCAGCTTGTTAGAAATACTATATTAGAATTTAGTTTGTCTATTCTTATATATTTAGCAATATTCGCCATCATCAACTTTTTAAGCAAGTTTTAAAGCACACATTTGTGTTCGGCATCAAAACGACATGATTTCAGATCATGTTTCTTGGTGACAAAATAAGAATGAGGTGATTCAGAAACGATTTTGATACTCAACTTTGATTACAGTATGTCATTTCAAGGCATGAGTAATTTGAAGGTGGAATTGTAAGGTGAAAAATATGGGGATGACCATAGATTTCTACTTAGAAATATGATAAATATTGTCTTTAATTAGACTTAATTGGATCACCTCAAAAATGACATGATAGTCAAAGAATGGCTAGTATTTGGAAATATTGTACTAGCTATACATATTGTTGCTGCTATTATCCTAAATATTTATTTGTCTTGTTTGCTTTTAGGGGATTCCAGGGTGAATGAGCTACCTTATCTGGCCGTTCTCTACACCCTATTCTTAAGGGAACACAATCGTGTGGCCAAGATACTTCAGGGCTTTAATCCAAATTGGAACGATGAAACACTTTATCAAGAGGCCAAACGAGTGGTCACGGCAGAATGGCAACACATCATCTATAATGAGTTTCTGCCGCTTCTTTTGGGTTCCAATTACATGCAAGTTTTACAACTATGGCCCCTGACCAAGGGACTGAGTCAAGACTACCGGTTGGTACTTTCGATAGAGATTGACAAGTGGACCATTCCTCAAAACAATTTTTATTCATAGTGATGATTTTGACCCCAGAATAACGAATGAATTTGCCTCGACTGCTTTTCGAGTAAGCCATAGTATGATCCCAGAATGGGTCAATTTGTATTCGTCTGATGGTCAAAAAAGCTCGTCAATCCGGCTTAGAGAAGTGTTCCAAAATGTGGATCTCATTCACAATGGTTCCTTGGACGATCTGATACGAGGCTTGGCATATGACCCGGTGGGAATAGTGGACCATAAGTTCTCTCAAGACATCATAAATCACTTGTTTGATGGCCCAATTTCTAGTCTAGACTTGATCGCGCTCAGCATCCAGCAAGGACGAGATCATGGCATCCCATCCTATAATGAATTTCGTCGAGTCTGCAAAGTTGGTAAAGCAAGATCCTTCGAAGATCTATACGGAACCGTTTCGCAAGAGGTTGGAGTCTGTGACCATAAAAAGATTGTGGACCCTTTTTTAATGGTGAAGTTTTTTTCTAGAACATTGACCGACTAAAGACAGTGTACCAAAGTGTGGATGATATCGATCTCTATATTGGGATGCACATGGAGGAACCGGGCTTTAATGGCGCATTTGTGGGTCCCACGTTCTTATGTTTGATTGGCGATCAGTTTGCTCGTTTGAAAAAAGGGGATCGATTCTTCTATGATCTCGGAAATCAAACTGGAAGCTTTCAGAAGGCTCAAATTGATGAGATCAGGAAAACGTCAATGGCTCGAATTATATGCGACAACGGCGATGACATCAGATCCATTCAACCCTTGGCTTTTGGCTTACCTTCTAACCCTTTGTAAGTTTTTTGAACACTAACATCTTCGCATTCATTTCATTGATGATTATATTTGCAGCAACGAAGAGACGTCATGTTCCAATACGTGGTCCATTCCAAAAGTGATCTTTTCGCCCTGGAGAGAAGAAATCGGTGGTGCTAGAAGTAGCATCAGAAGTGGTGGAAATGGTCGATGACAAGAGTTTTTAGTCAAAAATGGCGTCTTTTTATGATATGATTTGATGATTGCGTCACGTATTTAAAGCATCCATAATCAACTTGTGGTCATATTTGCATATCCACTTCCTTTTGCTTCGCTTCTTTGAGTAAATCCAAATCTAGTCGTCTGAATTCGTTTCTCCCTAAAGGACATTGTTCACATATTACTGTTAGAGAGGGCTACTCTTAAGCCACCCTGAATAAAGGTATGCAAGTATTACAATTTTGGTAAATCAATGTATATTGTAAACTGGAGACAGATCTTATACTATTGTACAGGTTTCAGTATAATTTGACAGTTACTCACCATGTTCTTTTGAATGTTTCACTGGTAAGGCTTTTACCGTAGAATGTTATCAATAAAACTGAATGAACTTTTCAATGCCTATTGCAAATATGGAATATTACTTGAAAATATTGTACACGTTACACACGTATACTAAACACAAATTTTGATTTT
>JAAGOF010000204.1:519956-571578 GCA_010645155.1 Tigriopus japonicus
CCTGGAGAGAAGAAATCGGTGGTGCTAGAAGTAGCATCAGAAGTGGTGGAAATGGTCGATGACAAGAGTTTTAAGTCATAAAAAAGCGTCTTTTATGATATGATTTGATGATTGCGTCACGTATTTAAAGCATCCATAATCAACTTGTGGTCATATTTGCTTATCCACTTCCTTTTGCTTCGCTTCTTTGAGTAAACCCAAATCTAGTCGGCTGAATTCGTTTCCAGTAAAGGACGTTGTGCACATTTTATTGTTAGAGAGGGCTACTTTCAAGCCACCCTAAATACAGGTATGCAAGTATTACATTTTCGTAAATCAATGTTTTTTTGTAAACAGGAGACAGACCTTTATACTATTGTACAGGTTTCAGTATAATTTGATAGTTACTCACCATGTTCTTTTGAATGTTTCACTGGTAAGGCTTTTACCGTAGAATGTCATCAATAAAACTGCATGAACTTTTCAATGCCTACTGCAAAAATGGAATATTACTTGAAAATATTGTACATGTGATACACGTAGCCTAAACACAGATTTTGATTTTAAGTATGTGAATTGCCCAAACAAGAACCTGTAATGAAATGTGTTGGCTGTAATGTAATGAATGAGCTCACGCCATAAAAGGTGAAATTCTTGCTTACTTTGCGGCCCATTACTAAAACTGAGTTTCTATTTTATTTTGATTAATGTAAACTTCCTGACAATTAAAGCTCGAACATCTAATTCAACTAATACATCCGAATAGTAGGAAAAAATAAGAAATCTGAATTGGAAAAAAATCTAACATTCGAAAATAGGAGACTTTACCCCTTCTCCTCATAGATAAATGAAAGAGAACGCCGAGACTCCTTTGCTTTTCTCTACTTTGCCTTAAGCTTACTTGCTTTTTTGGGCACGATAGTGCCCTATAACAAAAGAGTATAGCCACAAAGTGCGCCGACCAGTCCTTTTTATGTGGCAACAACTCGCATTTTCCATGCCATGCATGTATTTGCAGATAGCAACGACTATACAGTACATCAGTTTTGTATAAACTGAAGTGCCTCAAATGTTGATTGGAGATTGCTAACAGATTTGTAATGGTTTTTGGTTGAAATAATAGGTAAACTCCCTTCAAGATCAGCATGAAAAGCTTGACTATTGAAAAGGAAATTTTGGCATGATCCATGCCAAAGTTCATCTTAAAACATTTTAGGCGCTTTTGTTTGCTCAAAACTGATGTATGACCTAGAGCTCTAGTATTACAGTTTCTATATTCAAATATATGTGTATCATGGAAAAAGTGTGAGCTGTTTCCACATGAAATACACTAGATGGCGCACTTAATGACTATTCTTGTTTATTACAGTCCTCTAGTCTCGTTAGCATGTGTATAAAGATAAAAATTATGAAGATTTTGTGGTATACGTTTGCGTTCGTACACAAAACCACTTCATTTTTTGTCTCAACGATTGCTTAAACGATTGGTGAAATGGCGTGCTTTAATTCAGATCGTTTTAACTTGATAGGTTATGTCACCCATCAAGAGTGTGATGTTGTTAATAATGCCTTATCTTGAAATTCTTCAAGATGAATTACATTTATCATTAGATGTTACAAGTAACATTGACATTGTGATCCTCACTTTCATCGAGTTAGGTTGACAATCCCTTAAAATGAAGGGAGCCTGCCTCGTCCTTTCACTTGTTTTGGTTCACCAAATCTCGGCCTTTAACCATCATGGCCGCATCCGAGATCAAATGGCTAACATGAAACCAAAGAAGGATCTGACAGACGTTGAAGGTAAGTTCAAAATTAGATGGCCTCAACTTTGACTGACAGAATTTCCCTCTTTGCTCTAAGATCTGGAGTATTGGGATCAAATGGGTATGGATGAGATCGACGCGGCAGTGAAGGCCACGGTTCTCAACACGAAACAGGCCAAAAATGTCATCATTTTTGTGGGCGACGGCATGAGCATCCCTTCCTTGACGGCTGCCAGGATTTACAAAGCTCAAATGGCAGGGAACATGGAATCACCAGAGAAGGAATACCTCACATTCGAAAGATTCCCACATCTTGGCCATTCTAAGGTAAGCAAAATACTGATGCTAATCCTCTGATGAGAGTTTAAAAAAAGATTTGACTCCATTCCAGACTTATGACATTGATTACCAAACCCCTGATAGTGCCTCTACGGCCTCGGCCATTTTTACCGGAGTAAAGACCAAGTATTATACTATGGGCTACGACTCAAGCATTGACCACTACGATGTGACTAGCATGAATCGTGCCACAAAGGTTGATTCCATCTTGAAATGGTCGCAAGACGCCGGAAAGCATACTGGTAAGGTAAATAGGTGATATTCTAGTTGAGTCGAGGCTACTTTACAAATGTGTGAGGCACGTTTAATGCCTTCTTTTATGTTCAAACGGAGGTGGTCTTTTTGTAATTGTTTCCAAATGAAACGTCACACATAAATTTGTTGCAAAGATCATGAATATCGCATGTTTAGAGAATGTTTGTTTTTCTTAAGCTGAGCAAGTATTTCAGTCCAAAGTCCTAACTTTATTGCTTTGATAAAAATGCATTACATAACTTATTTTAACCTCCTGTAACCCCACAATGATGACACGTGAGGTGACATCATCAGTGAACACGCTGTCATCGAGAAGCTTAATTTTAGCCAAGAAACACGGAAATCATGGAATGGGAGGCTAGAAATGAGAATTATGATTTCCAATAGAAACAAACCATTTGCGTTCTTCTGCAAATGAGACCTGGCTTGCATTGAGAAGAACACGTATTTCAAATTTCAGCCCAATCGACTGCCGGAGTGAAAAGTTAGGCCTTCTCAATCTTATGTACTGAAGAGAGTATAAAGTGAATGAACTCGCCCTTTTGTGGTAAAACGAATTCCACAAAAGGGCTAGTTCATTCAATCTCAGTAGGATTTGTGCTGAGTTTTGAGAGAGCAGAACTTATGACTCCGACGTTCGTTTGAGCTGAAAATTGAAGTACGTAGTCTACTCGACGAAAGAAAGGTCTCATTTGCAAAAGAGCGTTATTGACTCGTTTCTACTGGAAATCATAATTCTCATTGCTAGTCTCCCACTCCATGATTCCAGTGCTTCTTGTTTTAGCCAAGATAAACTTATTTGGCAAGTGTGTTTGAGTTTTAGACAAGTCACAATGGTCTCATTTTTATTCAGGCTTGGTGACAACCGCTCGAGTTACTCATGCCACACCCGCAGCCCTCTACGCCCACTCTTTTGATCGGAATTGGGAATGTGACAGCAAATTCGAAGACCCAGTTGAGACAAGCCCTCCTGCTGGTCTTCACGACATTGCGCATCAATTGGTTTACGATGCACCAGGAAACCAAATGAAGGTGGTAATGGGTGGTGGCTACCCATCCTTCTTCCCCAAAGAGGATCAAAAATCCTTGGAGCCAGAGGTAAAATCTAGTTCAGAATATTTTTCTTTCTTTTGAAATAATTTTGCTTACAGTGATGATTTCTTTTTGCAATAGGATATGAACCGATACGATGACGACTGGGATTGCTTTCGAAGTGACAAAGAGAATCTAGTTGAGAAATGGTTGAGTGAACATGAGAATAGTGTCTTTCTGCGAAATCTGTCCTCTCTGAACAGTTTGGATGTCGCCAACACCGACTACGTTTTGGGACTTTTTGCTCAAACTCATGTCGCATTCCAAGACGAGAGAACTCCTGAGGATCCTACCCTTGAAGATATGACTCGTGGGGCTTTAAAGGTACAAATGAAATTGGGAACGAATACCGAAATACTAGCCCGGATGTTAAGTGCACTAATTGAACCATTTGAATGAGTACACGGAACAACCGAGCTATTGTTATTCAATGACTTGTTTAGAGTTTAAGGCTAATATCAAAACCAGTATACTCACAGTACATTGCAGTACATTTCTTTCTGCAGATTTTGCAAAAAAATGACGGCCAAGGGTTCTTCTTAATGGTTGAGGGTGGTCGAATTGATCATGCTCATCATGACGTTTGGGCCCGACGAGCTCTTTCCGAAACCGCCGCCATGGATAAGGCAGTGGAAGCTGTTTTGGAGGTCATGAAGGACGAGTTAGACGAGACCTTGATTATCATTACAGCAGATCATGGTCATACCATGTCTATGAGTGGATATGCAACACGTGGTCAGGACATTGCTGGCCTTAATGGCAAAAACTATGACGATGGTCAAGGCTACACAACGCTCAGTTATGCCAATGGCATCGGCTACTACTATCACACTTTGCTAGACGAGAGTAACACAAATGTGACCCGAAGAGAGATCACTCAAGAGGACACTATGGATTATGGGTTCCGATATCCATCGACAGGTTACAGAAAGTCCGAGACTCACAGTGGTGATGATGTTGCCATCTTCGCTCAAGGACCTTGGAGTCATCTCTTCCATACGACTCACGAGCAATCTTACATTGCCCACGTGATGGCCTACAGTTCTTGTGTTGGACGTTACTCGGAATATCCTCATTGTTCCAATACAGGTAGCTAAACGTAAGTTTTATCGTCATGTCGTGAAACTTTTAAGTCCTTAAATGTTTTGATTTATGCTTTCAGACGAAACAAATGAACCACAACACTCAACATCAACACCAAACTCAACCTCGGCAATTACCACCTCCAGGATTCTTCTTGTATTTGTCACACTCTTGGCGATGTTGAACTTGTATCCTGTTGCTGAGGCTTTATGTTTGTTTTATGCCAATTAGATCATTTATTTCCTAGTCCTTACATTGAAAAACACTGTTTTGTTTTTATTGATCAGAAGTGAAAAACAAATATTCACACTTCGCGCTTTCATTCACATTGCTGTGAGCATTACTTTTTGCAAGCTCTCATTGGCTAACGATGGGGTTTACTATGGACATCTAGACTTTCCTGGACTGCCAACAAACGGCACTGAATGGGCCGATTTATTGCATGCCAAAAGGGTGATCCACCTTTCGCTTTGTTCTAGATCGGCCCCCTTAAGGTCGGTTGTCGGAAATTCAAGGAAATCTAGATGTCCATGGGTTAACTTCAAAGCAGAAAGACTGTTTCGGTCGGGACGGTTGTCCCATCTCGGTACCTTAGTGTTATGGGTACATTTGATAGGTACTTCACTTTACACAACGGAGCACCAGGAAGCAGGCAGTGCTATTCCGCACCTGCCTGCATGTTGAAAGTGGACCTCGTCGCACCAGAGACCCCCAAAAGCATACCCGAATATCCCAGAGCTACTCACTCCGACTCATTCTCCGTTTAACAGGCCAACAAGAAGCGCTTAGCGCTCGGCATCTCGAGGAAGTACTGTATCGTTGGTATCACAGTCTGCTGCCCAAACCGATCGAGATGTGAAGAACACTCCAAGAGATGTCAGTCAGTTCGTCCCGAGACGAGGATTCAGCGACGAAATCACATCCTGGCCCAAAAGTGTGTTGGTGTTGAAAGATTTCAAGACTTAAAAGTGTGGTGAATCATGTGATTTAACCCTTGAAACAAGTCAGGAAAGAAGAGCAATCAGGTGCTCCGTGGGTTGCTTATGTGGCGTGTGAGAGCGCAACTTGAACCTTAGAGACCAGTTTACATTCATGACCTCTGTGTAGTTTGCCATCCGGAGCAATCTGAGACCACCTCCCACGAATAAATCCGACGAAGGGTGAGGAAATTTCCCCTTTTTTCTTTCCCTGGTCTAAGCAAGTAGGAAACAGTCGAACAAATACCTTTTCAAGAGAAATGAGCCGCAGAAATTCCTTGGGAAATCCAGGAAAAGACACAGGTGCACATACTACATCCATGCTTCTCCCAATCTCGTAGTACTACTACTACTACCACAACTACTACTACTACAACTACTACAGATACACAACATTTGAGCACCTCAGTCCACCTGAGCCAGCAAAAATCAGAGGTAGTAGCTAGAATGCATAGCAGCAGCCATAGATGGAACCCAAAGGAACATCGATGTACGCAACAGATTCATGAGGGTAAAGATCTCACTAGATTCACAAAACTACTGGAATCAAAGTTTTGTGAGACCGTGAAGGACTAGGAATGGCCTTGGACTTTGGAAGACATCTTCACGGCGTTTTAAGTCGCAAAACATCTTGGGTTGACTGATCCTCGATAGGACAGTGGAAAGCTCTTCGAGAACGTCGGAGGCTTCTCCTTATCAAATGCCAGGAACATTGCGAATTAGTCAGTGGGATTTATCATTCTTGACAACTTGGATTCCGGACGGAAATCCTCAAGCAACAGGGTCTGGTGCAAAAATCATTGGAAGACAAATACAAGATGTTTATGAAAGGGGTTTTTGCTCCACGGAACGAAGGAACGATGAAAACATGAGCGCACCCAGTCCGTCAGTCAGCCACTTTATCAAATGAGCAAACATTGCGTACATACATTCCATGTTGGGGATTTGGATTTCCAGAGGGGTTGTTGGCAGGGCAAGCCAGACCATATGCCCATTTTGCACCCAGGGGGAACCTGTCACAGAGATTAGCCTACTTTCAGACGACTTGCCCGAGAAAGAAGATTAACTTTTTCCCTCTGAAAACGGTTAATTTCCTTCCACTTAATCGGACTTGACTGACTTTAAGTAGTACGAACACATTCATTGGGGGTTGGTAATCTGGCTGGCTCAGATCCCTCATTTGAGACTCTGGATTTGAGAGCCTGATGAATCAATCACTCGCATCTAGCATCTCGCTCATTTGATAGACCAATGGGGGAAACATGGAAACATTGCACCCACGTTCGTTCAATCGAATGGATAAAGTATAATGTTTCAGAGCCAGGTGCAGACTTCAAGTTAGGTGCGAGAAATCAGTCAAGTCCTTCGAGTTCGTCCAAAGTAAAAGAGAAACAAAAACACCCGCACTTTTTAAAGGTCATCAGGATTTGGAATCTTTTGCCACTCTTGAAATAAAATCTGTCCATTTTCAAGTTGAGCGTAAAAGAAGTAGTTGAAGTCATTCATATTTGATTTCCTTCTTTCTTTGGAAGCTTGATTTTAGGAGCTCAAAGTGACAAGAAGCGTCCATCAACATTGCGTCTAAGATGTTTCCTCTTCGTTGAGGCTTCAACCTTCGAACATCACCCAATCTACGTTCAAGATCTTTTTGTATTCTAACAGAATTGGCGATTCTTAACTTACGTTTTACAGTGAGCAGTGAAGATAATGGCGCTACAAAAACGTGAGAGTGGAAATGGAAGGAAAAAACAAATGGAACAAGTGGAACATAAACAAGGGCCGCCTGTTCCAGGCGTTGGAGAAAAAGAGACTTCAAAGCTCATTAAAGACAGAATTAGAGGCGGGGTTTGACTACTCGTTGTTCCCCTTGAAATATTGTTCCCCCCATCCCTCTCTACGTACGAATGTACGTACACTACACACGTAGTTTGCCCACATTTGAAAGAGCGCAGAAACAGAAAGAGAGCGTATTACATTCATGCATACAGTTTGCGAAATGAGGGACAAATGCCATTTCCATCTCGCGCGAAGAGCGACTTGACAGACAACTCATGAACTCATGCTTAACTCAAATGAGCTTGTTCCATGACAAAATGAAGTTCTTCTTTCATTTCCACATACCCTCGGAACTTTGTTTAACGAAAAATTTATGCGATAAAGATGAAGAGTTTAAGGCCTCATTTTTTTAGCCTTCATCGAGCTCTGTCTTGTGTGGGTATAGACTAGTGTCAATATATTCCCAAACTAAGGGACCAGTCAGACTGCGCAAGGATAATATAAGTTCAAGTCAATATTGTGAGTGTATTTGACAAGCAACTTGATCCCTGACTCACTTATGACCAAGTGCGAGTTACTATACCCTCCAAGTTTCTGCCAAGAGGCAAATATTTAAAACGCCACCCTCAGCAAACAATGCTAACAACAAACAGCAGTTAAGAAATAAATCCTAGTCGACGACGTCTGATTGATCGATAAGACTACATTTTGGATTAGATCTCAACGCTCCTTTTGTTGATGATTGGAATTCAAAGTCTTGACCAAATGGATATGTTCCAAACTAAATAAGGAGTGACACCTTGCAACTGTGCGAGATTTAGCTCCAAATGCAAACAACCTCAGATCAAGATTCAAATTTGACCGACCACACATGGCTTGTGATGGATGGCAAGATTTCTACCAAGATTGATTGCTCATCTTCGTCACACCAACTTCATCATCATCATCTTCAGACACGGATGGAGAATGCATCTCGTCGTTATGTAACTCACCAGTTTGGATTGTTTACATTGGCAAGAAAGCGTGACGAAGATTGCATCTTGACATAAAAAGGTCCAACAGCTGTTCGTGTCCTTTGTGATGAGCAATGAGCAAAGCAGCATATACAGAGAATCCTTGATCAGATCCCCATGTTGTTCATTTGGCGAGGGAAGAGTATTTCGTTTCACGAATCACTCGGCCAGGAAGACTTCATTAGTGTGATGGTCGTTTTCCTGCATGCAGCCATTAAGGCTATTATGATTGTCATTAGAGGGGTGTAAAAGTTCAATTGCGAGGAAGAAGCCGCACAGTCACCTTCTGGCTCACAAAATCCCGTTCGTTCTCGTCGCTGAGTAGTTTATGCTGGCAATCCTAATCTGGGTTTCAATTTCGTTTCAGATGATCCTAAATTGGGGGATGGAATGATGGCGGTTGCATGTTTGTCGGATTGCTCTATCCAATGAGCAATTGCCGCCTCCGAGATATTTCCAAGCCCAAACTCGATTCCATTTGGAGCCAGAGTGCCCGTCAAAATGTCGTCGACAGCAACAGGGCGTAAATCCATGTCAGAGAAATCCACCAAAGCAGATAAGAGGCTTCCAAGTTCGAGTCCAACGAGGCCAGTTTTGGACTTGTTGGATAACCAATTGGAACAGTTGTGAGTACATTTACAAACACAGATACATTTACAAACCAAGAGCTTTGGGTTGGGTTAGTTCTAAGAACGTTAAAAGTGGGTGTTGCCAATGTTGTTCTCCTGCCATCTGACGCATATCCTTTTGTTCTCTAATGAGCCAGACATTCACATTCATTAGTACGGCTCAATTCTCGTGTATCGATAAGAACGTCGACTACAGCTTCCATTTTTTGAGCAACAAACACACCACACGAGATCCCGTTATCCCGGCACTTGGTCAAGGGTGACATTGGGGGGGATTTTGGGGCCGAATTGGCTCGCCCCCTTAACGCTTTAGAGTACAGTCCAGGCTCAAAGTGCAACTCTGACGACTTGACCTTGGCTTTTTGAAACTTGAGCTGAGCGAAGAAGCCGGCTTCTGGGCCTGAACATGCTCTTTGGTGGCTCGGTTGGCTTGATGGTTGGATGGTTGGACTCGGGTTTGCTCAAAAGGAAGCGACATCACTATTCAGTAGCAGCATTAACAACAACACCAATCACCTGCCCGTTGGTAAGGGTGACAATCGTGAGAGTCACGGAATGGGTTCGAAGTTCGAGCTGCTGTGGCTTCATCTATGAGGAAGTGTTTCTTCCCCGCCGGCCAAGCACGTTCAACTGCTACAAAAATAACCTCAATTCTTGATTTATCTCAACTGAAATTTTCCTCCATGTCATGTTTCATTCTGAGAGAGGAGGAACCCTCTGCCTAAATGAAGCTATTCCAACCGTAAAAAAGCAATCAATCAACACGGGTATCTTGTGTTAGATCTACATGAAAATGGTCGTTCACTTGAGTTGTTCAAAGTGAATTGCTTTTCAAAATGTGTCAATAACTGAGTTCTGCCCTGGAATGGTCCTTCTGAAACCAGTTTTTCACTTCCAAACTTAACCCGAGTGCCGTTCATCATATGGAGGGCCCAATTACATTGGCATGACAAAGTGGACAAGGTCGTCAATGACGACGATGCCCGTTGAGAGGACATAACATTGGATTAACGTTTTCACAATGGGGTCTTTTACTACGTACGTAGTTGAACATGTTGGGCTCAATTTGCACTAAATGTGTTTACGTACCTGTTTGTGTTCGGATACATTTTGGCTCGCCTCATTTGCCGAGCAAATATTTGAAAATAGTCGGGTAAAGTGACATGGATTGATCAGATGAGATCTTCAAGTTTGTTTCTTCGGAAATCTTTGTTTTAGAGACCGAGTCATTCGAGCATAGATTGACGGGAACAAATACACGAAAAGCAATCGTGGATTACCTAGCAACCAACAAATTTGGGAGGAACAGAAGGCACTTTAAAATATTTGTGCTAAAATCACGAAAAATGCCACATTGTGATTTTGAACTTGACCGGTTATAAAACTTTGAAATATTTTGTTCTCGAACTCATTTCCGTAGAATTTGTCCTCAAACCCCACCGGAACTCAAAACGGGTTCAGGTCTAGGTTTGTTGAGAACAAGTTAGTTTTGGTCAAAATTCTGGTATCTTGTCATGGCATCATGTTTTTAAGATCTTAATCGAGCAATCTAACGTTCCAGTTCACATCATTTGTAAGTCGGGCCAAGAATTGTCCTCAGAAGGCCTGAATGATTTTTGAGCAACGCCTTCAAAGATTAACAGTCAATGACACTGACGCCAACCTTTTATCATCTTTATTTATGGCAAATATTATCCCTGATTACGTTAAATCAAGCTTAATATTTAACTTGCCAGAAACCGGAGAGGTCAGGGTTTTCTTTCACTACAAAAAAAATTACTAGCGTTTCTTCGATAATTGATGCTTTAAGATGTTCTTTGAAGCTGGTCCCAACTCTCCAAACTAGAGAGCTATGATTAAGTGTTATTACAGTACTCAAATCCTGACCTTTATTATCAGATTAATAACAAATACACGAAGATAACTGTATTCTACATCTAATTTGCAAGTTGAGTGAATCTTCGCTTGTAATTTGCCTTTCTAAATTTACCTTTTTTTACCCTGTCCAAGTTATTGGGATCGCTTGTTTTTTTTTTTCAACTGAAATAACGGCAAATCCCCGAGACCACTCGAATCTCTTACAGGTCTGAAATCTTATTCTTCCTCCTACAACCCAATTCAACAATGCTAATTCTAGTCTCAAACCAACGAAAGACTCTTTAACATTCCAACAGAACGATTGTTGGTTGCTCACAAGCCGGATTTGGTCAAATTAATGAATGGCGTGTACATACAGGAGTCGTAAACACGCGCACACAATGAATTCAAGAGACACGTGCTTGGTTCTTAAACTACTCGGAAGCCCCTTTTTGAATTCAAGCCACAACGTCGCTTAGCAAAGGGTTAAAATATTCCCAAAAAGGACTCCACCCTTAGCGGTAAAAAGGTTTAATCAGAAAATTTCTCTTCAAGTGATAGCTTCCAACTGTATTTTGAGTGCTGAAATTCTCTGGTGCCAAAACCCCCATTTTCCACACTTCTCTGTATTTTTTATAAACCAAAGTAGGTTGTGGGTGGTTTCCAAGAATAAGACTGTTATCATCAAAACTCGTGTACAGACAGATGTTGGGCCAAATTGAGTGAATTCGTTGTCTCGTGTGGATTTATCGGGCTGTTAAAGCCTTCCTACGCTTTCTCAGAATAATCTTGCTCCATTGATTTGACTTAAAACAACCTCGAACCTAAGTAACATAGAAGGTCAAATGGAATTGCACATTGTAAAACGCTATCACGGAAATATCCGTAAAAAAAGATCGACCTTCTGGTCAAGAAGAGAATCAGTTGTGTCAACCAATTTCGGTGCCAACAACCAATCTCCTTTGACATTTCAAGTCTACCAAACTTTAACGTTTGAAGATAATATTGAGGAAGATGGAACCACATTTAAGTGAAGCTTGTCAGAAGAAGTTTCCATTTTCAAACAAAAATGACCCTTGAAGATTGTGAAAGACGAGAAAACTAATGAATGGACAGCCTCAAATCAATTTAGTTGAAGGAACATGTCAAGAGTTGCGGCTGATTTGGACAGAAAATTAATTTGATTTCAAGATTTGGTCAACAAAAAAGAAAAGAGAGATCGAGCCAAGAAAAAAAAGGATGAATGTCACAGAATGAGAATCTCCCAATTTGTTTTATTCTAATCCAAATATCACACAGAGACTTGTTCCATTAAATCTAGCAAAGTTGAAAGAGCCGATCATGCCCATTTTGTAGCAAATGTGTATCGCTACTTAACTTTGTAAGTAAGAAATACGATTCATCCATCAAAAGGCAATTTGGCCATCATAACGATTGATCCAAAAGATGCCATGCATGCTTGATTGATTGGGATATTTGGAATGGGTGATTCTACCGCTAAAAAGTGGAAGGAGGTAACAATTTGGCATTGCTACCTAAAAATGCGTAGAAGATATTGGAATTTGGGATGTATTGGGGATTTGGAAGTATACTTTATTTTCATTATCATGTTATGGAAATGCTTCTCATTGTTACAATTCTACATGGAATATTTAGTAGTTCAGTAAGATTAGAATTCAGCCAGAGTGGAATGGTTAGCCTTTACCGGGGATTGGTGGCCAAATATGCTCCAAAAAAACTTGCCCCATATACGACCCAAAAAGAGTCAATGATCAATCAATATTGAATGGCCAGCCTTTAGCCAACTTCGTAAAAGAATGAATAATTTATCAACGAAAAAAATCCGTTCTCCACATTGCGTAAATGAACAAAAAAAATGAACATCTAAATTGAATCAAAAAAAATCACTAAGCTGAGTTTTTAGTTTGGATCGAGTTTAGATTCTGTCAAGGCTAAGTATAGGATTTTTTTATTTCAGCATCTCTCTCCCTTTGTTACAAAGAAATATGTTCCAAAACAAAAAGGGACAACTACATACATGTCATACACTTCTGAGTTCAGGAGGACCTAGGGAGCAATTCAATAAAAACTTCAAGTGTCTGCTGTTCAAAAACGTATAAAACATCGAAAATATCCGCATTTTTACGAAAAAAAACTTGGAATTATCAATGTTTAGATTCCTCCCTTTTAGTTTCCGTAGCTTTGATTATTTTTTGGCTCTAATGACTCACTCGTTATGGGTCTTTAAAAGCTGTACAAGGCCTGTTTTATTGATTAAGTAATTCCAAAAGGACGTCGGAAAAACCAAATTTTGATATCAACGCCTGAAGCTTGACAATTCTTCAACATTTCCAAGAAAAAATAATAGTTTTTTTTTAATCGGATATTTTCAGTGTTTTATATATACTTGAATAAAAGGCAACAATAGTTACTAGGAATTGGTCCGTAGGTCCTCTTGTGTTTAAAGCCGTATTGTTTAAAGGTCATTTTACGTAAATACATCAGCTTGTATCTTGATTTCAGAAAAACTCACAATTTAAGAATAAGTTGCTGACAGAGTGTTATGTCATGCCCATATCTGGCTGTTTGATGTTGGATACTAATTTAGTTTATAATTTCTTTTCAAACGGAGATCTAAAAAAATATTGAACAAGTTTTCAGTATGAGAGGTTTTGTGATTACAAAAACTTCTTGCGCAGAATAATAACTCCGCATTTTAATTTTAACCCCGACTCCAAATCTTTAAATCTCATCTTATATTCCTTCCATCTATTTTAGAGCCGATGAGCTTCATCGACGTCGTCAAGGTCCCAATTCAGGCATGCGATCCTCATCCGGAGACGAAGAGGCCTTTCCGAAAGTTCCTGTAGCTCCATCTCCGGCCCAAGGAGGAACAACGTCCCACTCAAGGCTCACCAATGGATCACCAGGCGGACTCGGAACTGGAAATTTAACATCCGCTAAGCGAAGACCGACTCAGCCGCCCGTCGACATTGAGGACCAAGATCCCACCCAAATGTTGAACACCTGGCTGGGCGAGCTCGATCTCCTTCAGAGGGTGCGTAGAGAAATCGAATTATTGATGAGTTCAGGATGCGTAGTTTGTCCCTGTTCTTTTTTGACTCGAAGTTTTTCAAACTTGGCGCTTTTGATTCTTTTTTTAACATGTTTTTGAACTAACAGATGTGCCTCGGACGATGGAAGATTTGAGGCACAATTTCGGGGCAAAAGTTCAAATGGACAAAGATCACACTTGGAATGCATGAGTAAGCATTTAATCGAACATTCGACTGGAGCAACGCCCACTAAGTTATGTGTAGGGATGAACCGAAAAGGCACTTCAACGAAACACAAAAAGAGGGCTCAACGGAAAAACAGCCAAAAGTCCAATACTCGCAAACAACAATGATGATTTTTTTTAGTCTCAGCTCGTATGTGATGTCACTGATGTGCTAAATATCGGGATTAGGAAATTTAGAAATAGTTTTTAGTACTTCGTTCCATCACTAGTTACATTAGTTTTTGTTGTTGGACGACCTGAAGCACCTTCCATTTGTTTGGTTATTTTTGCAATTCGAATCATGTATTTTCAACGGAAAATAGATACATCAGTATTTGGTAGACGCACAAACCTGTGAAGAGCCTTCTTTTCAATTCCTCGGATGAATCACTTTTTTGTGGTTGACACCTGCGGCAAATTCTGATTGGTCTTTCCCATTTCTTGCCAAGCAGATCTTTTCTCAGCCGTTCACGCGTCCATCTTTGTCTTAGACGTGTGATGGCATGGTTTATGCCAACACAATACGTCCTATTGTTAATCCAATTTAGGAAAGTAGGCTAATAAGACATCGTCGTCAGGGGATCAACTTGGGATTTTCTTCAACATGGAACAAGAGAAAAAAACAAACCGAGAGGCAGATTCATAAAACGAGCTCCTCTTTTCTTGTGGCACAATTTGGATCGCTGCAACAGATACTACTGTACTACATTGGCACCACCCACACACAACGGGATTCTGTGAAGACATGATAAATATTCTTCTGAAAGGTTCTCGAACAATTTCTGAGCATAAACTTTTCAATTTTGAGAGTACCCACAACCCATCTGGTTATTCTGTCTTCTTTGTTTATTTCAATTCAATTACGAATATTTATTGGAGGCATCTTGAATCCTTTCGTGATGCAAGACGTTGAATGTACGAACGCAGTATGTCTTTGTGGAAGAGGGTGGCTAATGTGTTGCTGTTGTAACCTTGTTAGCCCACACACATTTGTAATCCACACCCACTGACATAAATATCAGAGTGGAAAGGATTCGTCGTCAAGGTTGAGTTGATTCGGCCAATAATTTGCCCCACTTATTCTGAAAGATCATGTTTCGCCTTGATCTCTCGTCAAAAAGCTTTCTTATGACATCATCCACTTTGCAAGACAATCTTCGTTTTGAGAATGGTTGGGATGATGTTTGTGAAAATGATGATGATAGCATGGTTAGGTAAGACAAATTTTAATGGTGTTTTGTGGGTGTGAGAAGTTCTTTAGGGGTTTACATTTCACATCCCTGGGTTTGACTTGGCGTTCCATTGAATGTTTTGTAGAAGACTGTCCGTCTAAGAAGAGTAATGCACACATTTTTGGCACGCTCAGGTACGCAACGGCCAAAATCGTCCCTGTAGACCATTGTACCAGTAATGGTTTACCAAACATTTCCCTTTCAACCATTTTGCACAACTTGAGCTTGACATTGGCCAACTGGAATTTTTGTCACGGCGGTTTCAATCCATGCACTAGGAAGTCTCGAGTAGGACGTGTCATCAATCATGACTCGGACAACGACTGGGTTTGCTCCAATCCTCATGAATGAACTTGTTGGAGAAACTCAAGCTGCTTGACAAAAGGGCCTTATATATTCGAGTCTCGGCCTTCCTGGTACCTGAACCCCGAGAAAGAGACCGACGAATAGTGATCAAGCAAGCCCAAATAGCTAACAGGTGTTTAGTCATTTTGACTTCTTTTCTTCATCTTGAAGGACCACTTAACCAGCAGGGAGATTCATTCCTTGGAAGAGGTTGGTTGATGGCGTGGTAGTCGCTTGGTTGGCTGGTTACTTGGTCGGTGAGGATGAGAGGAGGAGAACCGATCGTGGGCTGTTCGAGTCTTGCTATCTGTATGAGCGTACTTGCTAAGTCAGTTAGTTGCACGGGTGGCGTCTTTGCCCTTAGTTAGAAGTGGAACGTGCTTTGGAGATTAAACAACCCAAACCAAAGTCACGACAATTCAGGGTAAAATCGATCTGGCATTGGGTTATATTTTTCGTGGAGCTATCGCCAAAGTGAACTTGAGCTCGAAAAATATCTATTTTGCCGTGAGAAAGTGCGTGTACTTTGTGAGGATAATGTTGCTATTTGTGAAGTTATGGGGGAAGTGAACTTGTCATAGCCGCATAATCGAAGGGTCCTTCTTCGAGTCTGTATGTTACCGGCGGTATGGAGTAGGTATCTGCATTGAATATTTCATTGGTCTCGATCATGCTTCCATTCCCCTCGAACTTCTTTATAACCGACGTCATCTTTTTTTATTATGATTACTTTGCAGGGTTTGCAAGAGACACCGAGTGGGTTAACCAGCCATCGCAACCACCCCAATGGTAATAACCACGGAAGCATTATCAGCAGCTCAGGCATTAGCATGACACCTTCTCCCTTGTCGTCAAATTCTACTTTTGGGAGCAACGCGGCAATTCTATCATCCAAGGGTAGTAATAGCCACAACAACCCTTCCTCACGGGAATCCTCGGCCACGCCCATTCACATGCGCAGAATGTCCACGCCTCGGGTGGAATCCCCGAGATTGGATTCATACCGTTACTCTCTGATCAATTTGGAAGAAACTTTAGACAATGATCTGGACGCCATCTTGGGTGAACTTTGTGCCCTGGAGAGCAACTTGAACCAGAATCCGGCGAGGAAAAGTGTCAACTCGTCGTTGGTTCCAAACCCTCATGACGATGATCGCGATGATCCCACCGATTTGCCTCCTCCTCCAGCTCCACTGCAGTTGGAGGAGCTGTTGGCCTCGGAACCTCAGTATATCACTGCCGAGAGTGTGCGACAAAACAAGTTATTGGCCAAACGAACAAACAGTCCGGATAATGACTCGGCGTTCTGCGAAAATGCCTCGAGTGACTCGAGTAACACAAGTGATAATGCCCCCGCCAAAAGCTCGTCGTCCATTCTCGTCCAAAGTGCTATTGGAAACAACCCTAACCCTCTTTACTCTAGTCGTAAACCTTCAGTGGGTCAAGAAACGCAGCGGTCGTGTTTGTCCTCAGCCCACAACAACCGAGTTTCGGCGGCGATTCATCCGTCCATAAACGAGCAGACGTGTCTTAATGCCGCAACTCAGGCCAAAGCCGAGAAGATCCGATTGGCATTGGAGAAGATCAAAGAGGCCTCCATTAAGAAGATCTTCATCAAGGTCTTTGGCGAAGATGGCTCCACTAAGTCTTTACTCGTGGATGAACGCATGTCCGTTTCACAAGTATGTGGAATGTTGGCCGAGAAGAACTACGTGAAACGCGACACATCGTGGGCTTTGGTCGAACTTTTGCCTGACCTTCACATGGAACGAGCCTATGAGGATCACGAGTGCTTGGTGGAGAACCTGCTCATGTGGAAAGCGGATTCAAAAAACACCCTTTGGTTCATTAAACGCCCCGAGGTGTACGATTTATTCAATAGGTAAGGCGAAGAGCTGAGCAGAACAGAACAGCCAGCCATTGAACGGTTAGTTTCCTTGCCGTCTCGTCTTTTTTTGTGCTGTAATTTGTCCATTATGGGCTCACATGAAGACTGCACATTCGTCAGATCGTTCTAATGCCCGGTTGTCAACCTTCTTTAGACTGGAGACTCTGTATTCCTTTTAGGGTCATTTGTCAGTGGGGTTTCAGGGGTGTAATTTGCTCGTTGCTCTCAAATTGGAGCATTACTGACTATCCAAGCAGACATTACAAAGTAAAGGCAGGCAAACAGGCTGGTTTTACGTCCGTGTCCCGTATTGTGCAAACTGTCGAGGTCTTGATGGATTCTGTGCCCCATAGCAATTCACTTCGTTCTTTTCAAATATATCGTATTGAATAAGCTTTTGAATTTGATGTGTTCAGATTGAATGTATGGCACTTAATTACGAATTAAAGCTCCCAACATTTCAAAGACGACAGACACAGGATATTTTTGGGACCTCTTCCGTCTAATTTGCCGCTTATTTGGACAAAACTTTTTCCCCCTTGACGTTCATTCTTTTGAGGCAGGCATCTACTGTGCGTAGTAGGAACGTGGTACGGGCGCACATTGGTTAGTTGGTTGGTTGGTACTACTCATCCAACTAATCTCAACTAGGGCCACAAATTTTGTGCGGTGGGAGTTTGTCCACTGGAGGACAACAGGAGACGTAGCCATTAATTATTACATAAGCATTTCAGATGTCGTCTTGCCTGTCAGTTTCGGCAACTTTTTTGTTCCCTTTCCTTTTCTCCCCGGAACCTTCTTGATCTTAATACAGAGAGCGGAGCAGCAGCGTTGCCATTGAGCCGAAAGGGCCAAGTTGTAAAAACCCCTTCTTATTTCCGTCTATTTTCAGACCCGAGCTGTACCTTCTGGGCGACACGAGTTCACAAATTGGCACCAAAATGGAGGAACGCGCCCGGTCGGAACTCATTGAGGAATACTTTTCCAGCACGGGTGTTGGTGCGCCAGAGGTGGAAGGATATCTTTGGCTCAAGGCGGAGGGGAAGAAAACCTGGAAAAAGTTCTACTTTGTCCTCCGAACTTCGGGTCTGTATTATGCGCCAAAGGGGAAGAAGACTTCGAAAGACTTGGTGTGCTTGGCTCGCCTCGACATGAATCAGGTCTATTTCGGGGTTAAATGGCAGCCAAAGTTCAAGTCACCGTCCAAGCATTGTCTGGCCATCAAACATCCCCAGATTCAAGCCAAGAACCCCAAATACATCCGCTACTTGTGCGCCGATACTGAGATCGAGCTCAACAAATGGGTGACGGGGATCCGGTTGGCCAAATACGGAAAGACCATCTACACCAACTACCGAGGCATTATTGAGGAAATGACCCATGAAGATTTGGACCGCTTGGCCTCGGCTCGAAATTCACTCAACACTTCAAGCTCGCCACCTGGTGACGATCTAGTTGACGAGGCCATAAAGAAAGGTCCCCGTTCGCATCTCAGCCATCTCTCGAGCCATCCATCCAGTTTGTTATCTCATTCCTCAGATCCCCGGGGAGTTTTGTCGAGTCCACAGCAGCCGCCAGTCACCACAGTGATTGTTCACAGTAGTCATAATGGGGGTGTCCAATGTCGGTCCAGTCGATCGAGCTCAGCAAGTTTGAGCGACAGATCGGTTGGTTGTGGGAGTGTGGGAAATTGCGGTGTAGGAGGTGGTCCTGGTGAGCAAGGCTTCAGTTGCGATTCCCCTGAGGGTGGAACCATTAAGAAGAAGCCCATCGCCAAAAGTTCATTGCTCTCTTTCAAAGCCGAATCCGAAAGAGAAACTAATGGAGAAGGAATGACGACCACCGCTGCAGCTGCTCCCACACCAAAAGAAGTCAAGGAGGTTCGCTTCCAAGACCACTTCTCGGTGCTACCCTTGGACTCGTCGACCCCTTATGCTACCATCAGGCGAGAGAAAACTCCTCAAAAGCAATTCAGACATGGCGAGACAGCCGTGTTCCAAAACATTGAAGACACTTTAGCCAATCATAAACACATCTTGGAACAGAGTCACATACACCGAGGAGACTCGGGCGTTCTCAAACGACGATACTCCAACGAAAGCATTAATTCCATACCAGCGTCCACCATGCTACACTCGGGAGTTATCATTTCGGATCGCCCAGAGGATCCCATAGACAACCAGCTAAGCCCCGGCCAATTAAGTCCACAACCCGAACGACCAGCTCCCATTTTGAAACCGCTTGTGAGTCGAAAACCAATCGTGGATAAAAGCATTTTAAAGAAGAAGCAAATTTCCCTGGATCAATCCCGGGAGAATTCCCTCGAGCGAAAACCGACTTATGAAGATACGCTAAAGAAATGTCAGTCCCTCACCCGAAACCATTCCTCACCAGGGTCCATGAATAGTGGTGGAGGGGGAGCTCACCAGAACCAGATTCCTGTCTCGAGGCAGAAATCGTGCCCAGAAACAGGATCTAGTACCCCTGCTAAACCCTCAACATCCTCTTCATCACCCTCCACCCCATCCACAGCTCCCTCATCGTCTTCGTCCCCTCCAGTTCCACCCAAACCGAGCTTGGCCTATCGCGCCATGGCCAGTGCGAAATTAGATAATTCCAAGAAAATATCCCACCTTCCCCCCACCGGATTAGGGCACAATCGAGGTCTCGCAATGCGATCCCCAACGGTACTTCGGCAAAATTCCAATAATTCCAATGGGCATGGGGAACTGATCGGCGAGGCAAAGGAGAATCTGGAGGAGACACGGCCTTTTCCCAATCGACTTAGCTCAGGCGAGTACGACAATGTGAATCGAGTGTCACCTGGGCCTGAGAAGGCCCCCAAGAACCAGGGGCCCGCCATTCATGAGATATCTACCAAGTCGAAAAAATCGACCGCCCCGCCATTGCCAAAGCGAAATGAAGAGACCCATCTCTCTTGGAACCGATCCTAATAAAAAAAAGGGGGCTACATAGAAGCAGCACGAAAATTAGCATGAAGATCTAATTGGACTCGTTTTTCTGAAATATAAATTTCAATGGTCTTTTGAAAGTGTTTCATTGTGCCTTGCGAATCTTAGCGAAATAGGGAAACAAAGAGAAACTAGGAAAGAGGGGAAAAACTCTCCTCGAGTACATTAGCAAGTTTTACCCATTTTGCTCTTTCCTTTTTCACCCAAGTTTTATTGCCCAAGGGGCATCACCCATGCCCATGGGCCCTCATTTCATCCACCCAGAGCCAAAGGCTGCAGCAGGAGCCCACCAACAACACTCTACATACTACATACATAGTGTACACACACCTAATAAACAGAGTCTGCACTCTAGCACTCTAGTGTACGTACACCCACGAGCCAAATTCGAGCGACCAAGTTGGAAAAGGATATTATGCACAGTACACTAGTTCACGACTAACACTTATACAGTCGTACATACGTTTCGCAACATAGCACTAAAGTAGGGAATCGCAGAGTAATGTTTAGTAGCTGTCTCGGTGTGTATGTTTTTTCTCACTCCTTCTTGGTGCAGAAAATGCCCCTCAGCTACCGGATTGAGGACTTAGACTGCCTTTCTAGATCCTACAAATGTATTCAACACTTTTTACGACTCTCGGAGACGGCCGGAAAGAGAGAGAGAGAGAAAGAAGAAGAAGAAGAGTGCTTTTTTATTTCGCTTTTACTCGTGGAAAGCAGTTCGCTTTTAGAGTTTCACTCAAGTGGACTCAGGTGGTGTCTTTCAATGATTCAATCTAGCTCAACTTGGATACCACTCAGATGGCTTCTTCTTTCTCATCGTCGTCGTCGTCGTTGAGTAGTAGTACCTACAATAGAACAATGAAGGGTAGACGCAAACAATTATGCGATTTCAATCGGGATTTATGTTTCTTGGCTTCAAGCTGTTGCTCTCGATTTGATTCGCAGCATCGTCCTCGTCGAGTTGGCAAGATGAGACGGAAAAATGGGTGAGATATGATCCGCCTCTCACGATTGAAGTCAGCCACATGGGTACCCAATACACTCCAGAACACTTTGAGTGGACGAAAAGAAGGGGAATGGAGATAGGATCGCACCCTTGCAGGCAGAATTACACGGCTGGCTTCCTCGGATTTCAATTTTCAAATGATCTGATTCCTCGCGATTCTATACATATTGAACGGTGGAACACTCACTCGAGCTCGATCAAATAGTTAGCTTTCAAACTGGTAGAGTTCTGTTACAATTAGAGCTCAAGAGCTACATCGTTAGGAGCTATGACCTCCTGCCAGATTCCATTGAAGTGGGGACTAACTTTTGACTCTGAAACCGCTGAGGAGTTATCCCAAGTTTTATGAGAATTGTAATCCCGAAAGCGCTTTGCTCTTGTAGACCTCTACCCTCCATTTGAGACCATATACCGTACACATCGTCTCACATAAGACTTATAGACTCTCTTGTACGGTGTTGAATTCATTGAATAAGAAAGACCATTTGTCTTGGTTTCCTATCTTGACGATCAAATCAAATACACTCCTCATAAAATGGCGTGTTCGCTACTCACCCTTTCAATAGCGAAACCGAAGAAGACGGGGTAGTGAATCATAAGCAAATAGAACGAGAGCCAAGAAAAAAAGCCTGGCAGATAGAGCAATCTCATTTCTTTATCTCTATACAGAGTGGAGTGTATGCGAGTGGCATAAATAATATCGAATAATGCTCCTTTGCTCACAGAGAAGTACGAGTACAAGTACATGTACACATTTGGTGCTTAGTTAAGAGGTGTTCCCAGTAAGTACTTGTGCTCATAGAGATGGATAGATAGCCTTCCAAAGGGAACCAAAAGAAGATCTCAAAGAGAGAAATAAAAATCAGGGTAAAACACACTGACATGCCACTCAGGGGGTCCCGACCAGCCACTGACTAGATCGAAAATCTGGAACCGGAATTAGTTGAAAATTACAAAAAAAAAACATGCTTCCTACCTTATTGACGGGGCTAGGTGTTTATTTTTAGATTTTCGATTAAGAATTAGCACTACTTAGCTGTTTGTCAATGAATTCGATGGAGAAAAGGGCCAGCCGTTGGTCGGGAAGTGATGTTGAAGGCTTGCCTCTTGACTTAAAGGGAATAAGGTTTACATCATCTTGCCGTTGGTTTGGTTCTCTCACGAATCCGACGAGAGGGGTACCAGAAGTCGACTAAGTGCATGGGAATATCTGGGAAGGCTCTTTTGATCACATTTTAAAAAGTTAAGAAGACATGTCTTTGAAAAGGAGTTTTTAGGAGGCTCAGCTGGGGGAGTTGTTGAGGAGGAGAGACTTGGCCATTCAGGAAGGAACAAGAACAAGACGAAGAAAACGACGAAAGGAAAAGTTTCCTTTGGGTCTTGAACTCATTGGGATCGATGTGGTGGAACTAGACGAAGAAGCAAGCCAGCTTCCACAGTTCGAAATCGTGAGAGGAAAGCAAATCATCACTGACATCATGCACGATGGCTCTTTGCGAAGCCGGAGACGACGAAAAAACTTTGAAAGTCCTCAGGGAAACACGGGCTAAAGCCGCTTTCGGGAACGAACCATGAAGCCAGCCGTCCAAGGCATACTCGCACACGGACAAATGAGTTTTGGCACTAGTGACCAATCTGTAATGAATCATTCGCTAACACCTCACTCAACCGGCACCCACAGAGTAATATGCCCAGTGAAGCGAAATCACATCGCCAACTTATGATGGACCAGCTTGGACCTAAAATACCGCCAAGTTTTCCCTCGTTTTGATCTCACGCACAGATGTTGTCTTGTGGGACTCAAAATGGGAAACTTGATTAAAGAATGAAAGGTGCGGATTCTCCGTTTTCCCCGAGGATATCCAATGGTTTGTCCACGACTCAAAAATGTCTAGTACTACATAGTGCTTCTCCGAGAAATAAATGATGATCCTTTGGGAGCGTGCCCATGAGATTTGGCAACGACGCCGGATCCAATCCTAAATTACGGAAATAATCCGGTTCTTTTGACATGTGAGTAATGTGCGAGCAATCATTTCAAGGGTCTCCATCCAACACGATCCTCATCATCAACTTTTTCTCGTCTCACTTACACCGTGGACCCTTGCGAAATTCTAGAAACCAGATTCAAAAGGATCTCGGTCTGGCCATCCACCCAAGGATCGGAGATGGGGTGGTCTCAGTTGACCAGCCCAAAAATGGTCTGAGTCAGATGAGACGAGGCCTTCTTCATTGAGCCCTTCCAAAACTGGCGAAGAAGTGGAAAGAAAGAAGGAAGAAAAATAAGAGGCTGGCTGCTGTCGATGACTTCAAGTCGTAATTCCGGGCTTTGGCAGGACACTGCCAAGTGCCTAATTCCCTTCCACAGGGGCTGTCAGCTTTCCCAGACTGACCTCGACAATGTCGATATGTTCTCAAATTAGAGCCCATAACATGGACTGCTCTTGAAACATGGGGCCAGATTTGTAAACATTGGGCCAATCGATCAATCAAGCAAGCTCTACTGAGCAAACACTCTGTTAAAAAGATAAGTGTTTCTGACACATTTGCATAATTGCCATTGGACAAGTTCGCATATGGTATAGAGAGTCTCGATGTACCGATGAGGGGTGGAAAGTGGCTCTTGAGGGAGACAATGACATCTCAAGTGCAACCACTATATTATTATAATCACCCTCGCCCATCACAAACCATCCATCTATCCATCTGCCGCACTGAGATTCCAACCACCAAAGAGCCTTGTACTGTCCATCAGCAAGCGAGACAGTGGGAAGCAACAATGTTTTCAAGACCATGACGAATATGCTGCCAAAATTACCCCTGACATCCCTTGCGTGCCTGCGTGCGTGCGTACGTGTATGCACGCATGGAGAAGTTGTGGGTTCCCCATTCGCGTTGGCTCCAACATCTCTTCCTCCTCTCTCTCTCTACTATCCTCGTGCATGGTGGTTGTATGGTTGTGTGGTTCGCTCTTTGGGAAGCCAAGGAAAATTCTGACGATAGAGTGCTTCCACTATCCGCCATCCTCCATCTCTCATTCTCACTCCGGTTTGGTGCGCACTTCTTGAGCTCGGAAACTACATGCAATAAGGAGCTCTTTCGTTCTCCTACTCTCTTTTTTATGTTGCAATTTTCCCCTGGTAGCTACTGCCAAATTCGGACCATGACATGAGCCTTGTGTGTGTCTCTATGAGCCTAAAGAGTGCCGACCGACGGACGGACAACTCTCTGTCGGAGGCCGAGTTCTCGGTTGCCGCTCGTCGGTTACTCCATGCATCGATGTACCTCTCTCTGTATGTAGTGTCTCTCTCTCTCTCTTTCTCTATCCCTTAGGTTGTTCCATGTGCTTCCGACTGCCATTGCCAAATACAGAGGAGCACTTCTCCGTCCGTGATCTCAAACCCAAAGAGGAGAAGCAGGAACATCTACAACCCCACCAGGATTGCGACAACCGAGTGGGTCACAGTTGTGCACAGACAGAGAAGGGGAACATTATCAAGATATTGAGCGCACGCCAGGAGGCTTTTCACGACATTCCCGGCCAGCCGCGGAGGCTCCAAATCTCAAGTCATGGTTGACAGACGCATTGTCGAACTAGTAGGACTTGTACATTGAAGTGAAGCACTTCCACATTTACACAGGATCGTAGAGTCATACTTGGTTCCGAGACATCGCCTCGTAGGTCTCCTAAGGTGGATAGTTGGTTTCCAAATTTGGACGCAGCCTGTGTTGACTATTCAAAACCATTGGACTTGAGTGGATGTGTACATGTAGTAACTGAGGAAGAGTGTTAGAATTGGCACCAGAGGTGCTTTGGGCCTGAGATCAAGGGGCTCATTTGGCCTCCCTGATTTTTGGTCTGTCTCCGAAGATCTTAGTCGTTGTGAAGAACCTGGAGTGGGTAAAAGGTTTAATAAACGATGTTGGGCGTGAGTGTGTGATGACTGGTGACTCGTCGCGTCCATTGCCTGTGCTCAAAATTGATGCCACAAGGAGGTTGACTGGCTGGTTGGTTGGTTGATTGCTTGGCTTGCTCAGTTCAGGCTCAGTTCAGGTTCGGCTTGACCATGAGTAGTAATTAATGGAAACTAACTGCAAACACTTTCTTCATGTGCTGTTCGTCAATGGTTGTTCAAGTAGAACCACAGATGCATCTTTGGGTGACTCAAAGTGGAATTGCTCTCATTAAATGTGTCGTTGGTGGTGACCTGTCAGAATGTTTCTTTTTTTATCGTGCCTTGACATCTAAGCGAGTCGAGAAAGAGGAGAAGCAAGAATGCTTCATGAGTTTGACTTAGAAGCAATGTCAAATACTCCAACGACAGCGACAGCAACAACAACGCCAACTACGATAACTACAACCACAATGCGTGCTCGCCGAAGACGGAGTCACCATTTCCATCATCATCATCATCATCATCCTTTCTCGCACAACTTTTTCTACTATCAACTCGTTTTCTTATGTGTTCAATTCCTACTGGCCCTTGGACGAGCAGGTAAGAAAAATGAGCAAAAAGCGTCATTCGTTTTCAGCTATCGGCCTGTCTATCTATCTGATCGCATATATAGGAGAAGCCTCGGCAAGAAATGCAATGGAATGTAGACCAAAAAAAAGTTTCATGTGCTTCATCGTGTATGAATATAACGAATTCAACCGATTTATTAGACTACTTGGCCAATCCGACAGGATCAATAATATCTGGTTGGTCTTGCGGTCAGGTGTGGAGAAAAAGCTAAGCGATGAAACAATGATGGCCAATTTTCCCACCTCAAGTGCGCCCTTCTTCATCATACTTTAGCAGTCAGGCAATCGATCCTTCAAGTGTGGTACAACTCACAGTACAGAGTACAGCCAGAAGTGTCGTTACCAAGGATCATTAAGATCGTCTGAGTTTGATGAAAAATGGGCTTAAAGCACACCATCCAAAGTCCTCCCAAACATGGGAGTCCACGCAGTCGTTGTTTTCCTGATCGCTCTTCTTTCACCATGACGTGAACGATCGAATGCAATAATCCCATATATTTTAGACGTGCAAGATCTCCCCCCCCTTCTCTTTGCTATTCCATCGTCGATACGATAGGGCACTAGTAGAACACTTACTTAGCCCCCCGATACAATCCACTGATGGTCCTGGAATGTCCTAAATCCAAGCTGTGATGGTGAAGGTCCATCTTAATACTGAACCCTCTGGCTCCCGATGGGGGTGACTTGAATGAAAGTGGGCAAAATATCCCTCTTCTCTTCATCATTAAGTATTCGTCTCCACTTTTCTAGACGACAACGAATATTTGTTGGACAAAAAGAGTGGATCTCACACGCAAACTTTAGTTTAGTCCATCAACCTTGAGTGAAGGGTCCAAATTGGAATGGGTGCATTATTTAATCTTGTCGTGGTCATCACGTGGGGTGAACCTGACATGCAAGACAATCGAGGAAGACAATTTTCGGTCTCGTAATTGGGACAGTGCTATCAATGTGACTCATTATTCTGCCTCATTTGAAAGAGCAAAAAAGAAAGAAACGAAGAGTCAAAGAAAGCGAAAGCCATAAAAGTGTCAAGCCCTAACCTAAATCTTGGCGTTGTTGCGGTCTTTCACCCAAGTCGAGTGCTGCAACTATTATTAGCGACTGTCCATTGACAGGTATCTGGGGTTTTTCATTAGCCATCGCCACCACCCTTCCTTCTGCACGTCTCTTTGGCTTACTCACTCGTGTTTGTCCACTCGTTCTTGCGTTTGTTCCATCCATCCATCGATCCTCGGACTGTGAGAAGGTAGGTAGGTACCTTGAGTACCAAGCAAGCAACAGGCTAATCCGGGATTAGCCATGTTTTCCAGCAGCCACCCCCGCAGTCAAAGTACTCGGTACAAGACTTGAGACTCTTTCTTTCTTTCCCCCCGTTCTTGTCCACCGAGAGTGACGCCCAAGGATCATTAGCGTTGTAAATAGCTCATTGAGGGTGGTGACTGTTGAGACGATTTTCTCAGATCTTCCATTATGGACGCTGGTCAAACTGACATCTTACTCGGGTTGGCTGTCAACATTTGACCGACCAGGACAACATTTTCACAGGGGTCATCAATGAGTGAATGGCAGGTCTCCTCACTGTCATTCACCAACCAGATATTTCCCCCTTTCACCTTGTCCTTTCTCTCGTTTCGCTTGTTTTGTTCTTTTGGGTGCAAATCTGGGCTGTCGTGTTTGTTTCCACTGAGTTTCAACCAAATCTGCTTCGCTCTCGACCTTTGTGGGTGTCCCTCAAGCCACAAACAAGTCCAAAACGGACGGCAAGAAAAGCAAGGAGGGGAGGACGAGACGATGATCCCCCTTGAAATTTGAAGAAGCCCTTTTGCAGCCTTTGTCATCCTTTGAACGACCGCACATTGAAGAATGGCTAGAGGGCACTAGAAATGGTCTTGGCCATTGGTTCCACACAACTGGAACGGCAAACATCTTGGGCAACAAACCACATCAGGCACTGAAGAAGATGGGGTCTTTTATACCTCCTTTTTACCCTCTGTCCCACTCTTTCTCTTTCTTTTTCGACTTTTCTCAGTTCTCAAACCGTGTGGGACTAAGAGAGTGAGTAAGGGAACCAACGAAAGGGATCCATATTTGTGGCTATAAGCTGATGTGGGAGAGGGCTTCTTTTTTCACTTCTAAAAGGACCGCCATCAATCCACCCACCCATCCACTTGTGAAGTGCAGCGCGTAGCAGTCGTGGGACTGAATGCTCGTGCAAACAAACAAAACACAACCCATGAACCCTGGGCTTCTGAATGTATTGAGTTCTGTACATCGTCAATGGGCAAGAAAGCGACGGGTTGAGGGGCAATGGGGAAGGAAGAAGGCAAGCAAGCAAGCAAAAAAGAAAGATGAAGCAAGTTGAGGCCGAATCCTGGTCCGTGAAGAAGCCGCTCCTCGATCTTCTTGACGATGACAAGTTTGCGAACGAGACTTGAATACAAAAGTACCCGAAACTCTGGAATGAGATGGAGAAACAGAAGAGACTTAGTTAGATGATGGAGGAGTTTGTATGGCAAACGGACAAGGGAGTTCAAAAGACCACTTCGTCGAGGCTCAACGGTCTGCTGTCTGTCTTGGTATTGTGTGGAGCATGTACTGCCTTATATGTATGCTCAATGAGCCACGCTCTCCCTGGAAGCATTAAACGGTATCCTCCAAACAACCTTAGGCCAGGATCTCTCTCTTTCTCCCTCTCTCTCTCTCTTTCTCTTTGATACCCCAAGGGCGTTTGTCCCTCATTCCTTTGGTCTGTCAGAAACGATAATCTGGCTCGAGAAGTACCCTCCACATACGAACCAGGGTTCTAAAAATAATTTCAAATTACGTCAAGCGTGAGCATTTCTTTCCACCGAGTCCAGAACTGCTTTATGTTGTTGCAATTTGTTAGTGCTGCTCATGCCTAACCTACAGTTAACCTCATTTGTTATATGGCCTGGTTAAATGGAGAGCCCTAGATCTGTCAGTGACCCGTGTTATTCAGCCAGTCCCTTGGGTCGTCTCGCAAGGATCCCATGGCAAAAAGACAATTAAAGTGAGAGAAACTCACGCAGAGATAGATAGAAAGATGGATAGAGGGGAAGGAAGACAGCAGGGGGAGAAACAAGGACGGAAGAAAGAAAGAAGAAAGGATGCTGCCCTCTTAGAGTGGGTGCTACACTAGACTACAACACAACTGAACTATACTATATTGTTGTTGTTATTAGGACTTGTCGTATTCTAGGCACAACTCACCAGGGCTCTAGCTCCACCTGAAGCCCAGAAAGGATGCTTTCAAGCCTTTCTTTCTCTTTCCCTGTGTTGTTCTCTACATGAAGCCTTTGATGTCCTCTTCTCTCTCTTTCCGTCTTAAGTGGCCGTAACGTGTAATAGCTTGAGAGGGCAATAAACCATGTCTTGGTCGAGGCAATGTTGTTTCATCATAACAAGAGGAAGAGGTCTTTGACTCAACCTTTCAAGGATGACTCTTGTTTTAGTGCGAAAAAATGCTTAATCTTATTGCTTTACCACATTAGTACCTACTCACTTCTAGGCAGTCTATTCACTCCGAGAGCCTTCTTTTTGGACGCTATTCAAATGCCAACCGTTCCCTCGACTGCTTTGTGCTTCCTTGCTCCAGAATTCATATGAATATAACATAGTAGAGGGTTGCAAAACCAAGATCGTGAAGAGTATGGTGATGACTTGAGTAAGTCAAGTAGGTTTTTATGAGGACTGTACATCAGTGGACTCATTTGTATGTGACTCGCAAAGTGGCAATCCTCCCTCAGAGATGACTTGAACGGCCCATAAGCATAATTGCTCAATGGGCTAACTCAGATCTCCTTGGCCTGTCCTCTGTAACATTTTAGTGCGTTCAGAACAGGAACGGGTATGCTATTTTGAAATCAACTTTCATTCTGATTGTCCCCTATCCACTTCAAAATAAACGCCTTTGAACTGGGAGGACAGATCAGAAAGGTCTTGGTAGTATGGTAATATTAACCTTTGGAGGATTCTCGGTGGCATGCGCATACACGAAAATAACGCCTCGACAGATATGGGAGTGACAAAAAATGAGGCGAAGAATAAAATATTCATCTGCATTCAGCATGGCGAGTCTCTGGAAACAAGTTGAAGTGCCTGACGAGAAGACGAGAGCATCATCATCATCATCCACCTCAGGCGGGTTGAAACCAAGAAACTAAGCTGGCAAGCAACAGTAGAATGCCAGATGAGGAGGAAGAGGAGGTGGAGAAGAAGAAGAAGGAACCCTGCTAAACCTAGATCGGCTGGATCTGTCTGGAATGGCCAACCCTTGTCCCTTGTTCCATGATCGTGCACACTCGCAATGTTGGAACGTCTGGATCTGCTCCTATCGAGGCTAAAATACTGAAGCCATCCTCATGAACATGTATAGCCTATGGAGGAGAGCTTCTGTAGTGAGCTATGGAAATCGAGATGGGTTCAAACTTGGGCGAATGAAAACTTGCTTGGTTCCATCCAGCCGCCCGCCTCTATGGTTCCTTCATGAAATATGTATGAGAGTTCAAACAGACACTTGAATGACAATTTACTTTATGCCCTCACCTGCTCATAGTACGAATTTTCATTTTCATTAGCCTGAAAAGAAATCAATAAACTGGAGTATATTCTCGAGTTGTCGGCAGCGTATGTGTTTGGTTTGTCCTTGGTTTATTTCAAATGGGTTTCCCTTTTTGCTTTCAGAATGTCAACTTCCTCCACAATGGTTCGGAAGATGGTTCCACCTGGGGTTCTCTGAGCCTCTCCAAATCTCAGCTCCCGAAATCCAACACAAAGGACTCTGCGTCCAACAAAACGTCGACAAAAACATGTTCCTCATGCGAGACAGGTAGGCCAACAAGATTTAACTTTGCATTGTTCTCTTTTTCGCTTTTTTTCAAAGACAATACGATGAGATTTCTCGTTGACACTTTTTGTGTCTCAGAGCAATAATTGTCAGTGTAAAGCGTTCAAAATGTGAGTGATATGCCAAAATACGAGAGATCTCGTAAAGATCTCTCCGAAAAGGGTTTAACGTTGCCATAGCTCGCTCTTTTTTCGGGCAATTTGCCACTGTTTCAGTGGGATCGACGTTTGCTTTGTCATGCTACTGTGGTGGAAAACAAGCTTGTTTTTTCCACTTTCGAACGATGTTGACCAAAATTTGTAGCTTCTTTTTCTTGGTTTGTCTCTCGCCTCTTTCTTTCTCTCTTTCTGTTCTTTGGGTTTGACACTAGAGTGCGAGTTCTTGTTTCATTTTGGCTACCACTAAATTGGAATCCAGGATCCAGGGGGATCCGATCTGTCTTCTTCCGCCAAGAACAACATCTGTTTGAACTACGTACAGTCGATGTTTACAACAGAAAGTCCAATGTTTATTTAGGTTACTGTTGTGCTCCTGTAAATGAAGGGCGAAGCCGAAAAAAGGAGCAATACATTGAACATTTATGACAAAAGGTGCTGGCGTCGGCTGTGGTGAAGGTGGGGTGAGTGCGAGCGAGAGAAAGAGCTAAGAAGGTGCTTCTGCAATGCTCTGACATTCACATGCAACCAGTCTGGATTGTCGTAATGGTTCTATCAACCATTAAAGCCAATAGCAGAGCAATCAGTGCTAATGGTGACTGATAGGTCTTGGATCTGGAGAGTTGGCTCTCTTGTTAAATCCCGAGGAAGTCATCGCACAGTTTGGACTCCTCAAGAGTATGTAGAAAAACAACGTGCGGTGCTTAACCAATCATTAGATTGGCTCATCGAGGGCGAATAATGATGATGATTGCTTAGTTGAAACGATACAAACTCGATGATATGATATTCGCGAGACCTCACTCTCCTTTTTTCCTCTTTCACCTCTCCCAAGAGAACCGCAATGGCCATTTCAAATCGATTCATTTGCTCCAAGGGCTCACCGCAAATGCAACCATAACTAAGAGCATGCACGACCTGAAGAAGGGGGCGAAACGGACGGACGACTGCATTATATATTCCACTACCTCTCCGCTCTTCTCTCTCTCTCATTCTCTATGTATCTTCTATGAGCATTCCCAAAATATGCAACATTCGATTGGTATTCCACACGAGTTCATGGCGAAAATGAGATCATTCGTTTATTTGGATCCCTTCTCTTGTGACTTGGTTGCTAGTATGATGATGTCGGTGTGTGTGTGTGTGCCTTGAGTTGGAACAAGCAGAGCGTTCGTTCGTTTGGTCGGTCGACGACAGTACAGTACGTACTGAAGTTAGATTGACGGCACCCGACGAAGGACACATGTGTACAATATGTGTGTGTATTAGGGAATAGAATTACTCTAGGGAAAGAGCTTCGAGCCGAAAAGGAGAACATAAATTGTAATTGAAAGCACCCTTTCAACAAGAGCGAACACGAAACTAAACCAGTAACCACTATGCCAGAAAGGATCAGCCGAGAAAGCGAGAAGAACACCAACCTAAATTTCCCTGTGTGTGTGTGTGGATACAGTGTGTATATCTATCGAAGTGCGAGTAGGTACCACCAGTAGGTACATCTCGTACCAGAGGAGGCAAAGGGGAAATAGTCCAATGGAACGACGAATGGTTCATAAGAGGGCTATTCCGTTTCCCTTACCTTGGTCGAGTTTGGGGTGGTGTAGTGGTGGTGGTGAAACTAAATAAACAGTTCTCGGGATGGCAATATCCCGGGACGTAGGACGTTTGCTTGCTCACCCTAAAGGTAAATGAGATAGTTTGTTTTTCCCCTCGGCCAAGTAAATTTGCTAGATCGACGGATCGATGTCACCCTCCCGAAAGAGAGTCTCAACTGACCGATGGTCATTTATTGCTAGGTTGGATCATTTAGCCTCAAATTAGAGCTTTAAAAAAACCAGGGACGCGACTAGAAACTCGAATGAGTGAAAATGAGGGCCTCGGGTCCGTTTGCTTGAGTGAAGGTCCTCCTCGGACCTTGAGCTGAATGCATGTAAAATGTTTTATGGAGAAAGCGAGGGGAAATGAATGCCAAAAGCCTCTTCCACCTTAATGAGGCAACACATGTCAGGAATTTGGAACGGCTTTGTCAAATTTGAAATTCAAATCCCGGAACAACAGGCTAAGACACGGCTTGACTGAGATGAAATGGATGAAAGAACGAGGCGGGGAGGTAGAAACTGATCCTCTGCCTCAAGAGCCATTCTCGTCGTAAGGACGATGATGATGATGATCATCATCATCATCGTCTTCATAGTGATCATCCACTTGTTTTGAAGAGGCACTTGTGATCCAACCTTCTTAGTTCAATCCCGAACAAGCAATCTTGGACCACTCGACTCGTGCTTTTATCTAATAGCAAGTTTCTGGGAACAGACCATTCGTACGCACAACTCGTTGTCGTTGCCGTCGCCGTTTTCTTCTTGGTCGAGTCATTACCTACAGCTGGATATCGATTTTCTTCCCACTTCCAGTGAACGAACAACCATCAAAACTGAGATGGAATTCGCCTTAGCTCTCTTTCTTTCTTTCTTTCTTTCTCTCTGGCTCATCCGGCTTGGCTCTGTTTCCCTCTTTCTCTCTCGTGCTTTCCTCTCCCAAGGGAGAATGGATGCGACGGTGTGGCCATGGTGATGGTGGCGGCAAAGTAGAACTAATTATTCTCTCACACACTCACTCTGCCTCAAGTGAATTTTATAGCTCTCTGTCTCTCTCTTTCTCTGCACCCTCTAGCTTCAAAAGCGGAAGGGCCATATGGATCGCATCTCTCTTGATGAATTGTTCGAGTGAGATCTCTCGACAAATTTGAAAAAAGCATCTCTTTTTTGGGAGGCTCAGAGCGCTTCTCTCTGATTGCATGCTCACCACTGATGTTCACCGTGTGTATATGTAGTACGGTATACGCATCTGTTCCACTCGCCCATATCGTGTATTTGTGAGTCTCAATTTGAAGGGGAATCCGTGGAAAAAAGGAGGGGGAACAATTTCCCCAAATGCAAGGGGATGAGATGACATTGGGGAAACTAGCGAAAATAACGACAAGACCACTTGAATCCGAGATACCGCGTCTAATTCGTATGAAGTGATTGCATGTGAATACAAACACAGAAGAAGCGGTTTCATATTTATTGGTGAGCTACTGGGTATTGCCCATAAATTTCACTGGAATTGGGAAAAATATGGAGTAAACACAAAAAGAGTGGACAGTCGATGGAACAAAACAGTATATACGATACGTGTATATAGCTAGCAGGAGCAGAGAAAGTATGAGAGAAGCAAATATGTATTGGCACTTTTTCTTGTTCATGTTTTCTCCACATTTCTCCGTCCTCGCTTCTCGGAGGCCAATTTTCCAGCAAAATATCCTTCTTTCGGTTCGTCTCCTTGGGAATAAGAAAAGAAACGAAAAAGGAAGAAGAATAAGATATACAGACAGAGAGTCCAGAGAAGCAGAAGCAGCCAGGGACGAGCCACCAAGCAACAACTTTTGTACCCAATAGTAAAGCAGAAGTGGCAAAAGCCACTTGGACCTCAACTTATCGACGAATAGAATCATAGCCGCGAGGAGCTCTAACCAACCTCTCGTTGAGAACTGTACTTGTATTACTCTACCGACGTCAAACCAAGGCCAACAACCATAGAGGTTCCCGGAACATTCTTCCGAGTGGGGAGTGGGTCCAAAATATAATTACATTACTCCGCACTTTCGCCTCAGGGATTTTGAAAGCCGCTTGTTCTCAAGTGTTGTTTGAGGATCAGGTCTTGAAGGAAGAGGATGGATAGATGGATGGACGGATAGGTATTGCACCCAATGAAGAAAGTCTCTGGCGTTGAAAGTAATTTGTTGCGGTGAATCCGAGAGGGTGAGCACAAGCAACGACAACAACAACTCTGCCGAAAACTTGAGAGAGAGAGAAAGAGAGAGATTTCATCTCCCCACCAAATCTTCCTCTTCTGTTCCGGCTCGCTTGATTTAACCTTTGTTGAAAGGAGAAACGACTACGTACTAGTAGAAGGTACACATGAAAAGCTCTCTGCAGCTTTTGGGGGGGGGAACGTTTGGATCTTTTTCTTTCCAAGAAGAGATCAAACCTTCTCATCGCTTGTGTACTCACTAAACGGAGTCTCATGGTGGGATTGAAGTAGGTCCTCCACATTCTCATCGTGTCCTCGAGCTTCAAGTATCCACGATTTGGAACTTACTTATCATCGGACCAGATTAAATAGAGCAGACCTCTCTAATCTCCTTTCCCTTTGGAGAGGGTCATATTTCAAAGAGTCGATTGGAAAAAGAGGTTTTCCTCTCATTCCCAGTGTTGTCTGGATTTCCCTCTTTGTCGACAACGAAACATCATTAAGCAGTTTTTATTTCTGGGATCATTAAGGCGACACTCACAGGGCCAGAGAGCTTTGGAGAGGTTGTTGAGCCCCCCTGGTGTTTGAACAAGTAATTAGCGGGTCATCCTAATGCCACTCATAGTCATCACGCTCGATTACCACACTAATACTTCGGGGTAATCGTCCTTGGGCGATGATGAGGTCAAAGTAATGCCACAGAACACACTAATACTCCCGTAGAATTCGTCATTTATTGGATCGTTGCAAATGAACGAGTAAACGTCAATCAGACCCCTGCTGCTTACCTAGTTGATGGCTGATAATGGTCAATCATGATTTCCCAGGATTTTCTTGAAAATTGAAGGTTTATGACACTCGGGTTACGGCAATGACAGTGCGAACTTTCAGAGATCGAGAGAAAGTTGGCCCTACCAATGGCAATACATTACCACGTTTCTAGCTGGGATTTTATTGCTCCCGAAGTAGCTATGCAAAGTTTGCTTTTAAAAGCGGACTTTTCCCCCCCCTTGTCGGTTTGTCGGCAGGAAATTGATTAAAATGGCCTCCGAACTTGGTAACTTGGTACGCTTCACGTATTACCACTACCACCACTTTTACTACTACTATCAGCCTCCTCGTTCAATTCCAACCTAGCATAACCAGGTTCCCCTAACTCGTCTTTCTTCATGGCTGTTCTCAGCTTATTTCGATAGGCCGCCAAGATGATGGTAGTATGCAGTGCACTCACTGAACCGCTAAGGACAGTGGTTTGTGTGTTCTGGGTTGGGGGGGGGGATTTTCATTCTCCTTTGCATTGTGTCGAAGAGCCATAAATCTTCATTCTAACCGAGTTTTCTTCGTCTTTCTACACTTTCAGCGGGAATTCCTTTAGCAGTTGCTATCGCTGTATGATGATCTACGAGAAGCATTTCAACGTTCTACAATACAAAGAAAGTAAGTTCGTCGCGACGCACTTCTATAGATTTCCCCCTTTCTAGAAATCCCCCTCGCAAACTCTTTTTCTATAGCTGTAAGTCATAATAGTCAAGGTCCAGCCAGACGTTTCATTCCGTTCACTTGTGGGCAAATTTTCAGCACAATTGCTATTAACAGAAGAGCCTCTCGGCTTGTCATGCATCCCCATTTTCCCTCGTTGGTGGCCCTCTCTGAAGGAGGCCATGTTCTCACATCCATAGATCTTAGAGCCCCCTTCGTCGTGTCCTCGACTACATACTGGCAGCTAGCTCATACTCTTCACCACATAGAGAGAAAGAGAGTAGTGAGTAATCCGCTCCTCTTGAGATTGAAGGCTTCTTGTTCCAATTACAGGCTATTGCGAGGAGAACATCCAGTCGATGGAGGCTCTGTGCAATACCATTCCCGGTGACGCCCCCCTCTTCACCATGTTCAGGAAGGATGCCCAATTGGTGAAGTGTCCATTTCGGGGCCCTCATTCCTTCAGTTACAGCAAGGGCGATGGGAGTCAAGTGTGCGAATATCCCTCCTCCTACATGGACACTTGCAGTGGAAATCGAAGGATCCAACTCCAATATCAAGCTTGTCTGGATGTGGAGGGCTCGGAAATTGCCCGTAAGTACTCACATGTGTGAAGCAAGCAAGAGGCTCTTTGGTTGGTTCGTCGACTGTACATATCGTATTAGTGAAAGGACTAGAGTCGTACTTCAACGTGGTGCCACGAAAGTGGAAACCATCATGTGGTATTGGAACGACCCACTCGAAAGGCACAGTCGTTGGTCGACATTCCCACTACTAAAGTCGTCGCCAATCTGTCTACACTCGACTCAGTTTGAGCACGACAAAGTGGGAAATGGCTGTGGGCTAGGCCAAACGAATGTGGTGGTACTCGGTTGGTTAGTAGTGGTGGTGGTATACCGTAGAACTAGTAGTAATAGAGGGGACCATGCCGAGAGGTAGTGAACATTCCGAGAATTCGAATAGATCTTTTACTGGGGATGGTGCGGGGAGCTGAATGGTTGAGAACAATGCGGGCTTTGAGGTGTTGCTATCGAATGAAAGCTCGCTCAGAATGCAGATGTGAAGAAGCTCAATGCAGTAAAAGGAAGTCTAGAAGTCAGTCGGAAGAGACGGGAACGACAAAACAAATTATGAACTTCCTTTCAACTTCATAGATGAAATCTCACACCTGATCCGTTCGGGAAAGTTCAAGGACTTTTTGCATAAACTCGATGAGCGCAAATCCTTTGGCCGCTAAGGCTAGGTCTTCAAAAAATACCTCTGTCATCTCTTGTTGAGAGAGAAAACCTTTCTCCGAAGCATTATTTTCCTTTTCTTGGTGTTGCAGAGGAGGAGCTCTCGTGTCTCGCTACTTGGAAAGAAGGCTCTTCGCATTACCTCGTGGCCTCCATGAATCACAGCCACATCTATACCGATAACGAACGCTACAGATGCTTTGTCTACCAACGCCAACGACCGCATCACCAACAGAGTCATCATCATCATCATCAAATCCACGAGGACGATGGAACGGGGCCCAATGATTCCCCCGAGGTCATCTATAAGATGGCACAATCTAATCAGGCCTCGTGTCTTGGACTCTGGAGCGTAGATGAGGGATACAAGACTTTCACTTTCAAGAAGCGTAAGCCTTTCTTTTGCATGCATCATACCACACGATTTATACACGAGAGAGTGGAGAAGCGCATACCAATCTTTACATGTATGGCAAAACTTTGCGCTGCTCCAAACTTCAGAGTTCCATTTTTCAAAGCTTGCACAAAGACGTTCCCCAAAGTACCAAGTACGAGTACAGTACGTACGTACAGTACACACAACGCAACCGGCACTGCCAAGATATAGCATTCCACTCCATCATTATGATGAGTTTACCCCGTTTACCGCCGTCTTTTGTGCGGCACAAAGTTTTTCTTAGGGGATAACTGGCGGGATGTAACACCTTGGAAAGTCAGTGAGACATGAAATGAACTTCTTGATTGACCTGCTTTTCCTTTCTTCGGTTTTGTTCCAGTGCAAAATGAGGGTGACCAATGTGTTTTTCCGTCCTGGTTAAGTACCCACCATGAATGGGTCTCCGTGGACGAGTCCACTTCGATTCACCTCAACAAGAAAGAGCATTCCCTGAAAATGACCAATCACACCTCCGGGGTTATGTCCCATGTAACTTGTCATAAGGTGGACACACCCGCCAAAGGCGTGGCCAGGGTTGTAGCTCATGTCAAGGCTGAATGGTGAGTCACATGAATAAGTCCGCGCACCTGTTCGTGAAGACTGATTTATGGCCGTTTTATGATAAATGACTTGCCATGATGTTAATATATTCATAATGACTGTTTGTTTCCAGTGAAAGCGGGTACGTGTGCATGGAGTTCCATATGCGTGACAAACACGTGGTTCAAGTTCGCCATGGTGAGTACAGCAATCTTGTAGCCTTGTGTACTGCAACGAGTACCGGAACAATTCCATTTCCTTTTTCCCTTGATGATAGACTATTGATGTGAGAGCATTGTTGCTAGATAATAGCATTACCCTGCGCATTACGGTGATGGAATATGATGTGTAGTACAGTACCACTATATGTACCCTACTTCAGAATGGGAATGTATCCCTGTTTCCGTTGGGATAAATAAGATGCATTGTTGTGGCCTTGCCTACAGGTGTATTGTTATGGGAACAACAACAAGAAGAGAAGCAATAATAATAATAACAATAACAGGCTCCATCGCACTTCAACCGACGATTGCTCTCAGACAGGCAGGGATGGAGCAGATTACACCGAGCTCAAAGTTGTTTGTCTTTCCTTTGTTCCATTAATTGTATATTCATGGCCGCAAATAGCCAGCCATCTGTCCCTACAGTTCCCAGTTTGCTCTGGTGTTGTAATAAGGCCATGTGAGGGCCACACAAGAGAAGGTTTCAATATATCTCTAACGAAAATAGTCTGGAACATCAATGGAAAAAAGGCATGGAAACAGAATATTGTCCATTGAGATCCTTGTACCCTACGCTTTGGGTTGTACTGAACCCATAAAACTCGACACTTTGCGAAACACGCTGAGGAAAGGAAGGGGACGGTTTTGTACTGTGCTGGCTATTTTAGGGTATGCATTATTTAAAACCCAGGCAAATTGGTGAAGAACGAAACAAAGGAATTATTATTCCCCCTCTTCCAGCTAGCCCTAATATTACTTGCAGCAAACTAGCTGAGGTTTAGGGCCCATGGATCAAAACGTGGCATTATTGTTGAGCCCCCAAAAATATTCCGATACTAAAGTAGCACGTCTTGAGCTCCCCCCAAGCTCAATGCCCTCTTATTATTGAACATGCACAACTAGGACACCCACCCAAGTACGGAGAACGACATTGCGTAAACTTTGATTGCTTGGGTTCCTTCTTTTCAGGAGGCCAATCTCGTCATCCATCAGAGGCTTGCGGAAGATATTACTTTGACCGCGATCTCAGTCCCATGACGACCCTCGTGTCCAAGCATCATAGCTCGACTCTGTGTCCGTTCTCAGGTCGGTACACGTTGAGCGGGCCCAAAAACTCGATTAGGCCACTCTTATCGGAGGATATCGTTCGACGACTCGATGATCGAGATGACCAGCACCAAGATGCACTGGAACAATATGCACATCATCAGCGTTATAGCGATGATGATGGTGATGGGGTGGAAGATGAATGTTCCTCAATATCTTTGGTGATGCATGCAGGTTGTGGAGAGACGGCCACCTCGTCAGAACTTCAAATGGAGGCCATCTGTCACAACCATCTCGGAGACCCGAAATCCACCTCGATATCTCTTTCCAAAGGGGTCCGCACCAAATTCCGATGTCATGGACGATGGAGCGAGAAATCATCGTCCAACGGGGATCGTCAAGTGATTGTGTTGTCGAAGGGAGCCAACTCGCAGACCATGATCAAGGACAATTCCCTGGCCTCTGAGCATCTCTGTTTGTCTTATATCGAGCGAGATGGCCTCTTGACGGGTTATGCCAGTCTTTCTGCTTGTGCAGACACGTCCTCAACCCAGAACTATTTTAATATGAGCTCGAGTGGTCCATGCCTGCAGGCATTAACTGGAAATGCAGTGTCCACTTGGAAGCCCTCTTGGAACATGGTGATTCCATCTATGACTTGTGTGGCACTCTGGGCTCGTCTCTGTTCCCTAGTCTAACTGTGATTTCTCTCATCCTCCCAATCCAAGGTCATCATTCCCATTTTTCCACGAAAAAAATTAACAATCTCATCCCATAATTGCCTGCGCTGACTCCCAAGAACCGTCTTCATCATTTATCATCTCATCTCGATGTTCTTTTAATTCGAATGTCAAGTCTCAACTTTTGTGGAAATGCAGCATGAATTCCAAAAACGAAGATTGGATCGATCCCTCCCCCAGAAAGAAAAGAAGCGAACCTGACCTAGGTAATTCTCAAAGTCAAAACCTCACAACCAAATCAAAATCCTAGACCATCCACACGTGTAGTTGCTACTTTTCGACTATTTGCATGAAGTGCCAACCAACCAATTGCAACCAGCATGACGACCAAAAGTGGTTGGTAGTTGATACCTACTGCAGAGATGTGCTCAAGAGAGATGAGAACCTAGACCTAGCTACAATCGGCTCTCATTCCGTGTATTCGTGTGTGTTTGCGTGAAGTGCCTTTGTTGTCAAAGTGAGGACCCAACGAATACGATAATTAACCCTTATTTCAACCCCGTCATTATCATTCTTGAAAGCCCCTCGGTGTAATCTAAATGAACAAACACACACACTCAAGTGACATCCCTCTTTCTCTGATCTCATTCGTCTCAAAAACTCTGATAACCCCCACATTAGGAAACCCTATTTTGTACGAGTATCTGTGCACTAAAACCAAACCGGGTTGACCGAGTATTATCATTATGATTATTGTAATCATTTCATCAGCCCGGCCCCTGCTTGCGTCAATGCGTACCTAGTACAGTACTTGTGTTGTATATCTCACCACTGTTTCTATTCTGCTTGGCTGTGAATTCTCGAAAAATATCATCATCATTATTATTATTACTACTATCATTACCAGTGCTGTAATATTACCGATGTCTCTCAACGGGAGTTCAATATTGCAGGTAGGTACGTCCCGCTCCCCAATCTTTGTCATTGTGTTTTCGATCCTCTCTTTCTCGTCCTCGTTTTACTTTGGTCTCTTTTTTTGACTCTCGTGCTGTGATCTTTTCAAAGATTTCATTATGTATTGCTACTACAACAACCATGAAATATACGAACGTCTACCACCCTAATACCATGTAGGTCAGACCGCAAGATGAGTTTATCAGCATTAATTAAAATTCGATTTCAATTCACTTTTGCTTCATAACCACCGACCTAAGTGATTAATTTAATCAGAAGTGACAATGCGATGTTGTCGGTAATATTCAGGTTGGGCTTCCAAAAGCCAATTGGCATCCACGAGGGTCAGATCTCGGATGTAGTTCTTCTGAGTGGAGATTAGTTCGGTGAATACGACTAATTCTGGTTTCGTTTGGAACATCACAGACGAGGGATGAATCCTGGCTTGTTGTCGAGAATCGAGCTACAAGATACATAGAGCCATATTGATTCAAGCATTCTCATCATAAAACCCAATGTGTGCCTGGGTTTGATCTACTTAATGACTGACACTCACCGTCACGTAATGACCTTCTCGTGTGAGTTTAGCCACGTTAACAAACATGCCCTCGGCAATGGCTCGCCGAATGAGATCGGTTTGACCCACATTGGATTGAATGGGGATATTAAGTTTGTGACAAAGATCCATCAACTGTTTCCGGATCTCGAGGGCAAAGTTCATATTTCGTTGATGGACGAAATGCTGCTGACACCATTCATCCTGAGGAAGAATCGGATGGGGGGAATTAAGAGTCGAATCTACTTGAGCTCTTATATCCTGTGGGTTTGGTAGTTATCCAACACCTACTTTGTTGTGAGAGGACTTGAAAGCTCTAAAAATCTTGAGGCAAGTAATCAGATCCCCCTCCGAAGAAACAAATTTTCTTCTCGCGTTGAAAGCTTCTTCTTTTTTAGCCGATGGGGTCACCAGAATCGATTCTCCGGACATCAAAGCCACAATAGTCACAATCTCCTCCCTAATATCAATTTCAAACAATGTAAATTTCCGTAAGTGACATTCACAACATAATTAGACATACGTGACTCCCAAATCTTTTGCTCTTAGGATCATCTTGGTGAGCTTTGGGTCGATGGGAAAAGCGGCCATTTTCTTTCCTTCTGGGGTGAGTTGATTCTGATCATCGACCGCTCCAAGGAGTTTGAGTTGACGAAGAGCGCCTTCAATGGCGTCGCTAGGAGGTCGTTGCATGAAATCGAATTTCACAATGTCCTTCACACCAATCGACAAGATTTGCAATATCACATTACTCAAATTACACCTCAAAATCTCTGGCGTGCTATCCTTGGGTAGACGATCGAATTCCTGGGAAGTATGATTTCATCTATGAAGAACGGATTAAAGTTCTTTTATAAGGCAAGACATTCTTACTGCTTTGCTGACCATTCGATAGCATTGTCCTTCAGCATCACGTCCCGCACGACCAGTTCGTTGCCAGGCTTGAGCTTGAGATATCCGGACCACTTTTAGCATGTCTAAGCCCGTACTTGGCTGATGGACTCTGAAAAAAAATTGTAATTTCAACAAGGGCTAAACCAATGAGAACATATGGTTGTGGTGTATTCTTTTGGTTATTAAGCGATTGCGCAATGTTTTCAGAGAGTCAAAATCAGAGAAGCACCTCATTTCAGGACATTTCCAAAATGTTCGAGTCCTTAAACGTACGATACCTATGCAATATTTCTTGCATAGGGACAGAGACATTCCTTATTAACAAATGATAGCGATCAAAATGTTATTTGATGATGGTTTGTTCAGGGGTCCAAAGATTTTTTTTTTTTATAAAGGTAAAATCAAGAAAATGAGGAAAGAAATGAATAATTTTTATAAGCCTGGGAGTAATTCGACGCCAATTATGAAATTGTCCTGATTTCAACCGATGCATGCTTTGGATTTTGTTTCAAAGCTGTCGTTTTTGAGTAAATATCTGTGTCAAGGCTAAAGAGAGGAAAAAAACAAAAGACAAAATGGTTTTTGCTAAATTGAACACGAAAAGTGAATAGTAGTTTAGAGTAGTTAGGTTAGTAGTAGGTTAGAGTGTTTTAACGAAGTGTTAACTCTCTACATGTCTCACTTTTTGGGTGAAATATGTTTGATACGTGGGCTTTTTTGGGCCAAACTCTTTTGTTTTTGTTTACTTCTTTTAAAATACACGTTTTTGGTCTCATGCTTTGGCCTTGATCTTTTTTTGCTACGGTGTTTAGTAGGGCTGACGATTTTCTCGAACATTTCAATTCTCGAGAATGAGAATTTCTCGAGAATTCGGAAAAAGTGAAAATAGGGAAAAAGATGTACATTCAAAGCTTCCAAAGAACTTGAAATTGGTTTTTTTGAAGTTCATACCAAAATCAATATGAACATGAGTGTGAAAAACAATGATTGGACCTCACGGACAATCATTTCTGTAATTTCATTTCTGAAATTTCTGAAACGTTCTAGTAACATTGTTAAAACTTCAAACGTTTTAAGGAAGCCAGAGTGGCCGCGCGTACTAATGCGTTCCTAAACAGAACCGAGTGTAAGTGCTTCCCCAGACGGCGTAGGTTCGAATCCTGTTGGGGATCGAATAGAAGCTGTCGGGAGAAATCCTTCAATTCACAGGGAATCGCATTCCTTGTAGTGGAAGAAAAAAAAACCGCAAAAAAATAAAATGAAAAAAAGTTATGAAAAAAATAACTTTCGTATTTTTGCTCAGCTGTAATTTTCAGAACCGGGTTTTCTTGTACACACTAGATTTTGTTTGGGCTGGTTCACGAGTTATCTTCTTGTTCGAATGTACCATAAAAATGTTTACAGGGTTTCAAACATTGCTCATGGCTCTTATTGTTCTTTTGCTTGAAACTTTCGTTTTGAATGAAACAGTTTTGACATTAATTCCAAAATATAACCTGGAGTGATCTAATAAAAAAATTCTCGAAAATTCTCGAGAATTCGGAAAAATTCTCGAGAATTTTCGATCCTCGTTTTTTTTGAGAAATTCTCGAGAATTCTCGAGAATCAGCCCTAGTGTTTAGGTCAAATTTTGAACCTCAAAAAAATTTTCAATGGGCTAAAAACGCAAAAAGGATTATTCTAGTTAAATCTTTAGAAAGTGCGAAAAGACGATTTTACGTAATAGAAATTATCCTTAATAATAGCTCTAACTTTTTAGTCTTACTTGGCTTTAACTCGACACGAGTCAATAACATAACGAATTCCAGGAATGGTCAACGATGTTTCTGCGATATTTGTAGCGAGAACAATTTTGCGACATCCAGGTTTGGTGGGAAAGAACACTTTTTGTTGAATAGCGGTTTGTTGAGCGGCAAAAAGGCACAGTAGGGTCATTTTTGGACCGGGTATGTCTTTAGCTATGAGTCGTATTTGGCGCATCATTGTCTCAATTTCCTCTTGACCGGTGAGGAACACTAACATATCGTGTCTATATAAAAATATACATGAATCAAAATTTGTTGGCTTTCATAATTCATGACCCAAACCCACCGTTCCGGAGCTTCTTGATGAATTTGGAACAATGTCGAGAGTGTGGCACTTTGCCAATCGTCTTGAGGCTCTCGGACATGACGAACATCCACCGGAAACTGTCGACCAGATACGTACAATATGGGAGCCTTGTGGAAATAATTTGAAAATTTCTCTGCATCCAGGGTAGCCGACATCACGATTATTTTGAGAGGACACAAGTTTGTGGTGGTCACTCGTCGCTCTCGTTGAGCAGCCTTTACTACACCGAACAAGATATCCGTACTGATTGTCCTTTCATGAGCTTCATCCAAAACAATCCAAGAATATCGACTCAAAAGGGGATCTACATAAAGTCAAGTTTCGGCATCAATGCTCTTGAAAAAATCCAGTGATTTCAATTTATATTTACCTAGCATGGCTTCACGGAGCAACATGCCATCGGTGAGATAGATGAGTCGACTGACAGTGTCGGTGCAATCTTCGAATCGCACTTTGTACCCAACCAAGGATCCGATACTGACCCGCATTTCTTGGGCAACTCGTTTGGCGATGGATATGGCTGCCATTCGACGGGGTTGAGTGATGGCGATAGCTCGTGGAGCCTCTAATCGAGCTTCGTGTATGTACTGGGGGATTTGGGTAGTTTTTCCGCACCCCGTTTCGCCTATGAGAATCACAGTCTCGTGTTTGGCGACTTCTTCCAAGAATCTGAAATTTTTACGGAAGTGTGTGAGGAAAAAGAATAAAGCAACTCTTTTACCTGAAAGACTGATGTAAATTAAAACACTACATTACGACTTTTTATTTTTGTTATTTTTTGACTATTCGTACTCCAATACTCTTTATACACTATGTTTAGTGTCTTGAGTGGAAATTTTCAATAAACTAAACAAAAACATGTTAATTTCACCCGCAGAAGTGTTTCCTTTGAAGGCTTTATTGAGGAAGCTAGGGACTACTTTTCAAGTACTATGTTTCTCAAGAGTACTTCCAATAGGTTCACAAGAAAGAACGTGTCCGGTTTAAAAATAGTTCAAAAAATCATTGTCTGAAGATAAATTAAGTAGAAGGAAGTTACGGTTTGAAATCGACAAATGTTTTTTTGTTGTTTAAAAACTAATAAGTCATTCATACACAAACAAAATTAGTTCAATAAAAAGTAAACGTAAACGATTTGGATAAAGGAATGCATCTTACAGAAGAGAAAACTTTCAAGATACGTCATTAATCGTTTATTATTAGAATCTCTGAAAGAAAGTTAGGTTTGTAAAAGAATAATTTTGAATGGCAATATAATTCCATAAATTAATTGTACTTCAAGTATTAGTAATTTTAGGTCGGTTGTTGAGGTAGTTTGGAAGTTTAGTCGAAGCACATCTAGAAGCATAGAAGAAGCATAAAAGAAGCACATGACGCGCAGTAGAAATAACCATGCTCGATCAAGTTTTGCTACATAAGCTGGGTTTTTCAATCGCAGCTTATGTGGCGAACCATAGATAAATAAAATAGAGATATCTCAATTTTGACGTCGACAAAACCGCCCTCTATGAGGGATTACCTAACAACATTGGTAAAAATGATGGTTTCATAAGGAATGTCATAGAGTGCGCCACCGTGTTTGTAACGCAAATATCCTTTTTGAAGTTCGATTCTCAGAGTCAATTCAGAAAATACAGCCTGCGTCATCTAGAGGTCACGGATCTCCGCACTGTCACGGCGGTCTGCCTCCTTAGCTAGAATTGAGAAGTCTGGGGGTAGTTTGTGGGCGAACCTTGATCGAGCATGGTTATTTCTACTGCGCGTCATGCGCTTCTTTTATGCTTCTTCTATGCTTCTAGATGGCTTCTAGATGTGCTTCTACTATACTTCCAAACTACCTCAACAACCGACCTTATAACCCCTCAAGCCCTCGACCCACGAATCCTCTTCTCTGTTCCGTGTTCTGCACGCATTGCAGTCGATTTCGATTTGAATAGTCATGTTCAGACCATAAAATATTTTTTCATGCCGCCTGTAGATAGCGAAAGCAAGGTTTCTTGTTGACAAAACTAAGTACTTCCCTACCATTGATTTTGTGCATTTCCATCCGGAAACAACTGTCATTGTTTTCCTTGTAGGTCTACCTGAACCCTCCTATCCACCCCTTTCTCACTTGCTAGTGTTACTACCTGGATTGTTGGCTGTCTTGTCATGCTAAGTCTTTCATTCGCCGTTTCTAGACCACTCCACGGCTCGCCTATGCGTACAAGTCTGAACTACTAATTATATTCCCCCTTACACATTATTAGCTCAGGATCTGATTTCAGTAAGAAAATATATCACCCACAGGGAAAGCAGGAAAGATATCACTTTTAGCTCTGCCTAAAGAAGGTGTTTGAAAAAATATTTTTTCTTAAACTCACTTAAGAAATTCGTATTCTTAACCAAAGCACCTTTGACAATAACTCGATCATCTATATCATTTATGATCATTAGGGCTAAGGAAAATTTTTTTTACATTAAAAATATTTTTTTACATTTTTTGCCAATTTTACGTAAATATAACATTTTAATTTTATTTGACATTTTTTGGAAAATTTCATTTTCCTAACATTTTTTGTACTTTTTGCTCAAAAATGTCATCCCAAAACCGGTTCTGAGGGACCAGTTAATCAAATGAAGGCTTGAAAGTTCGCGCCAAAATTTCCCACTAAAATTGTCATTGTTCAACTTCACATTTTACAATGCCAATTAATTAAAATCTTTGGAAAGGGGCAAAAAGTGCCCTTAAAGTTTCTTTTTGTCAAAAAGTTGTGAAAATGTTCAAATCAGAAACTTTGTGATCCTTGTTTCCGTGATTATTTTACGTGGGCTGAATAGCTATGTGGAGAGTAAAGCATGTTTTAAGTTGGCACTGTTACCATCATTTACTCAGACTTTAATATCTATTGCCTTTCAAAGGGTCTGAATGTGCTATCTGACTTATAACATAAACTGTTTTGACGTCTAGCTTATAAAAACACCCCGCTATGTGAAGCGCAACCTCCAGTTTTTTTAAGTTTGAAGGGATTATTTCCTTCAGATGTCTAGTCACACTGTCTTAAGTAGTCTTCTCAAGTCCTCCACGCATCTAGTCCTATTTTTCACACATTTCGTTGACTTCTTTGCTCTAATTTTCAAAAAAAATGCTCTTTTTGCTTTAAATTTCAACATTTTTTGCCCTTTTTGCCCTATATTTCAACATTTTTGGCCCTTTTTCCTGACATTTTAATGACATTTTTTGGACGTTTTTCCAACATTTTTTCCCGGGCACTAATGATCCTTGTTAACTTCACTAGTGATCGACAACACACCGCTTCAGGATCAATGGAACAGTATGTATTTAATCCTATTTTATTTGTGAACATAGCTAATCCTGTAAATGAAATTTAAATGCATAAAGCTGATAACAATATGTTTAGGGTTGCCGTCCCTTAAAATTTCTGTGATGGTTTTAATTTCATACCCAACTTTTTTGATGACTTCAATTTCTTTAAAGTTTCAAGTTCGTTTGAACTGAAAACAAAAATAAAACCAAAAAAGAGAAAAATAGATCATCCCAAAACAAAGATCGAAATTTACGTAGTTTTTATAAAGTTAGCCTTTGCATACCGAGATCGAGCTGCGGCCATGGGCAAATTTCGTCGCTGTTGGAGCAATACCAAATCATTGGAACTCCCTCCTTGTGCGTCTGTTCCAGATCCACGAGATCCCCCCGAAGATCCGCCCATGGGCGTAGACGAGCGGCGATCCTCATAACGCGGATGCTTAAAACTCATATGGGTGGGACTAGGGCTGGCCCTTCGCCCGGCCACACCCATCGTGTTCCAATCCGAGCCAGATTTTCGTTTCATGAATCCGGTGTTCTTCTTTAATGTTGTTGTTTTGATTGCATTCAGTGCCTCCAGATAAATGAAGAGAAAAAACGCAAATAAATTTCGGAAAAAAACAATTCACAACAGACAGTGCCAAATTTTTGTCACAAAAAATTCAACCAAAGCTCAAAAAGCGCGATTAACAAGATAAGGGAGGGGCTGGCAAACTTTTTTGAGTCAAGGTCCACCAAACAGATGCTGAAAGGTTTGTGGGCATTGATCAAAGAGCTCTGGGCCCACGAGTATGTAATATGACTTCCCATCAGCTCCTGGGTCCACATTTGGGCCCGGGCCCACAGGTTGCCGACCCCTGAGATAAGGTGTCAATCTGTTCACCCAAACTAGAACTCAAAAAGCGCAAAATTGATGCGAAAGGGCAGAATACGGTGGCTCTGTTTGGATTTCAACGTGGTTCGCCGAGGGAAGAGGCACCGTGAATTCTTACTTCGCGGAATTTTGAGTTTAGCAGACAACGCAACCTAGTGAACATCTTGAAAATGGAATGGCCACACCTTTCCGTGGCGATTAGGTGGTGTTGGCTAGGAGATTTCCAGTCAAAGGGATTGATATTCAGGTTTGAATAAGCGTTACATAACTGGATTGCTTCAGTTTGGGCTGGGTTCTTTATCTAACTTGTGTAGTTCGCATGGGAATGCTTAGGCCTAGTTCCGTATTTCCATGTTATCCGGTTTTAAACTATCTTACTAATGGTTGTTGGTGGTTGGTGAGGCTGCAGGAAAAAAAGCTGAAACTATTATCTAATATCTCTGTCTACATCACGGCAATTTGGGTTGGGTCAATGACTCGTGGGTTGGCTTGGAGTGACGACAGTGGAGCTTTTGTGGTGATGGTTACCCGCCAGCCGAATCTGGCTGTCGCTTTATTTGGTATTTGATTCAACTCACCGTTACGAAACGCTGCTTTTAAGAGATGTTTGGATGCATTATTTCAGATCCGTAACCAGCTTCCCATGTGGATGTAATTAAATTTTGATATCGAAAATGCCGGAACTCAAATGCGAACAATAATGCATATTTCGCTCTTCTCGTGGTTTTGATCATATTCAATTTTACCCTTGATTAGTCGATGATTGGATGGTTCTTTGAATGTGATCTGTACGTTCATTTCCATTGGAGAAGGCGAGTTCTCAGTACAATTGCACATTTTCCAGATTCTCAAGAACAATCTGACAGAAATGAACGAGGTACGTATGTACCTCACATCACAACACTTTTTCAAGGCCTTCCGCTTCATTTCACGATTGGGGCCTGGCATCGCATGACGCCTTGGATTCATTCAAGAGATGATGAAGATTTTTCGGTAGGATCATTGGCAGTGCTGTACATGTCCTACTCATTCCGCCATCCTCATTGAAATAGGGTGTGAAGGTAAGGTACGAGTAGGTACTAAGCAGGATCTACAACGAACAGTATTACATATTAGGGCGTGTCGTTCTTTGGATTGGGGCAAAGAAGCATCACCAATCTTTTGGCTGAGTACGAAAACGACGGCTTCTAATTCTGAATCTCTCTGAGAGTGCATCTACGTAAGTACGTAGCCTCCTCCTACCTGCAAGGCAGGCTTTGGTGGGCCTTTTTCGGTTGGGCGAGGTCATTCTCTGAAAGGTACGCAGACGTTGTTGCTTGACATTGGCAACTTGTAAATATTGAGGATGTTCTTTTGTTCAACACTTCTCGAACTTTGCTCCCCTGACTCCAGGAAACGTTTCTAAGGGGAGGTTTGAGCATCGAAAATAAGTTTACCGGTCAGACAGGGAAGCCCCTTGAAATAAAATTCCCCCCGCCTTTGTTTACAGCCGTTTTACAGCTCCGCGGATCGCTCTTCTTGACAAGATCGAGATCATGCCATCATAGGACTTCTTGGCTTTGAACACCTGTTCTCAGGTCCTTCGCACCTGGGAGGACATGTTCTTTTATCCTGGTTAGATGTGTAGATGTTCTGTCCTACAACGAGGGTAGGGAATCTAGGCCTCGTCTCCTTCTGGGTTGGCCATGGATGGTGCAAGAGGGCTCGAACCCAGGTGCGGAGCTGGAGCTGAAACACACGGGAAGGCTGAATCTATTCCCACCCCGTTTCAATCATCAGGACTCTGAACAAGCGAGTGAGTACTAGTTTCTACTGGCATGACTCTCAGGACTTGAGAAGCAACAACAGTGGTGCCAAAAGCTGGATCATGTAGCGCCCCTTCTTGGAGTCCTCCTTCTCCGTCCAGGATCACGATTTGTCGGGCCTGGTTGAAGCTGGATGGATGGTTCGGAAGATACGGCCAGGGCGGTTCGATGACGGCGAGATGTGTCGTATGTACTTCTGCTGTAGTGGTAGGCATGCACGCATACGTAGGTTGGTACGTTCGTACGGCGATGGATGGATGGCCAAGGATCTCCAATTTGAAAAAGAAGACAAAAAATCAAAGTCATATCAGTTGGTCCGGGCCCCTAGTGACAAGATCTAACAAATTCGCTAGAGACAAGATCCCTTCTAGCTTCGAACACTGTTGCTCAAGAAGCTGCACTCATACATAGATCGCGAAGACGCCCATCCCAGCTCCTCCTCCTCTTGCTCCTTGTTGCTTCTTCTTCTGCAATCGTTCGAATGCTTGATAGTTGGCCCATCTTTCAAGGCAACACGCTCATTATATCCAGCAACGTACAACTACCATCGTCATCTTCATCTTCACGATCTCGTTCATCACGGCAACGAAAACTCAAACTAAGAACCGAGACGACGTTGGTGGAGTGGATGCATTCTTTCTGTTGCCC
>JAAGOF010000204.1:571630-584267 GCA_010645155.1 Tigriopus japonicus
AGTTGGCCCATCTTTCAAGGCAACACGCTCATTATATCCAGCAACGTACAACTACCATCGTCATCTTCATCTTCACGATCTCGTTCATCACGGCAGCGAAACTCAAACTGAGAACCGAGACGACGTTGGTGGAGTGGATGCATTCTTTCTGTTGCCCCCAATCCGGCTGTGATATCTGGTGACACAAGTTTTCCGAGTGCTGCTTGTGCTTAGACACCCAAACCCAGAACCCAAGGTGCTCTATTTGCCTGTTCGGTCGATCTCCGGCAACGTTAGTTAGGTCGTCTTTGCCCCACAAGTCATTCTCAAGAGTCAAGCCCAACTCGAACCAGCAAGCAGTTTGTGGTCGGTGCTCGATTTGCTCCCGATTTAGATAATTCGTTCAAAGCTATCTGAGCAGTTCGTCTGTCCATCCAGGTGCAACAACGGCAAATCTCCACCCAAAATTGTCTTCAACCACTAAGAAGAACAACGAGCTTCGCAATCCAAGCCACCAACCAGCAACAGCGTGGTCGTCGTCGTCGTCATCGTCTTCGTCCCAAGTCTGACGTCAAGTCTCCAAAGCATCTCTCATCAGTTGTGGCTGGGAGTTTACAAGGATATTAGCTCAATCCTTCAACATTTAACATTTAAAGGTAAGCCAAGGACCCTTTTAACTTTGTCGATTGAAGCAACACCAACCAAATAAAACCGAAGGCTTAGTTACTACTCGATTGGACCACCACCACCAGCATCAGTTCCGGTCACGCACGAACTCAGCAGGTTCAAAGGTAACGATGAAGGTTGTTCAAATTGAAATACCAACAAGGTTCATCGTAAACTCAAAGCTCAAAGCGGAAGAAGAGAGAAGTGCATCATCTATCTTTGGCGCTTCAGTCCGTCAGTTTCAAACCCTCTCGCCCGACTTTCATCAGCGGGAAAGATCTTGATCAACCACATTCGTCGAGGAGGATCCATGTCAATGGAAGTACCTTCAGAGACCATGATCAACCTTCGCACCATCCGTTTTTAGAGGAAGGGGGTTGGTGGTCGTAATACTGGTGCTGATTGGTTCATGATCCACCCTCGACCTGGTCGTGTCCCTTTGATGGGCTTAGAGTGTATTAGGGTATTATTGGGCTAGCATATCACGGTGCAGAGGTTGAAGAGTAATGTACGCTCTCTGGCAATGAATTTGGGACCTGATACCGAGATCAGATTAGGGTTTCTTTGTATTGAACGCGAAGGGAGAAGATAGTGAGCAAATCCGGTAAGCTGCTTGGGGCATTATTGCACGCTTTTGATTTAAGTTTTAGGGAATTGAATGAAAAGAAACGTCTCATTTCCTCAATCAGAGTGGAAGGTACAACATTTGCTTCAAATGATGGTGATCATAATGGTCGTAGTGGTTGTATACGTACAAGAAGCAGTAGCGGTGGTTGTGGTAATCATGGTAGGACAGACAGAGAGAGTAAGAAAAAGAAAGAAGACCGACACTTTCACTTGAAAACAAATTGGTATCGTAGCTCTCAGGCAGTCAGAGCGATTTTACAAAGTCCAGGGTAACAATCTCACTAGAAAAGTGTCTTCATGTAGTGCCTACGAGTTCTTTCTGGGTCTGTAATACGTCGACAGCGATGTCTGTATGTACGTTCAACTTGTTCTGAGCACGAAAATTGAGATTCCACACATCAAAACCCAGCACAAAGCTCTTTGTTTTCGATAATAAAGTGCCTTTCATTCCATGGACTTTGGGAACCAAGGAAATGTACGTCTTCTAGTTTATTGGCTCAATTCCTAAGGATACAAAAGAACACTGCCATGTTTACGGATAATGAGCAGATCATCTGTCACGATGAGCACGGAGGTCAAAGCTATTTAGGCACGGGTTCGATCAGGGCTGCAAGAGCTTGGAAGCAAATTTCCACGTTGTCTTGGTCATCCTTTAAACTCCACTCCACCGTGATGAATGGAACCTGAAAAGAAGACAGCCAATTGATATTTGGACAACTACTCCTGACTGCAATGCTGTCTACCAGTAACGGTTCCCGTGTTGTTTGAGCTCTGTCCGCTGCTCATGCTTTTTGCTAAATATGATCTGAGGGAACGATAGACAACTTCCTTATGATGGTGAGCCATCGAGCTCGGTTAAACGATCATGACCTTTGAGGCAAATGTCACCAGATAAGGATTGAAAAGAATGCGGTGCTTTACTCTCCGTCGAGATTTAGATGAACTGCCTAGTCATGCATTCGAGCCGGATCTCTATGGCAGTACGTACGTACAGTAATTGCCACACATAGTGGAACAGTCAACCACCAAGCAAGCACTCACTCTTCGCTTCTGTCTGATGTGGACAAAAGCTAACTGATATGGGTAACATCTGCATTCTTTCCCGGCCAATGTAGTAAGTGGGAGAATAACACCGAAGCTTTGTTTCCTTAATGCTAAATGGGCATGTGTCTTTAAACAGGACGACTTCATCAGTTGCAGTAGTCGTTGCGTATTTGGGTGGAGGTCACTTCTCATTAGAAACCAGATGTCGCTTAACCAGATGACTCGGACTGATTGTTTGACCTTCCCTTCTCATGGCTTAGAATGTTGTAAAGTATCTGCTGCCAACGTAAGCTAAGAACATGTCCAAGGGTTGCAGCACACTTACCGCAGGGTAATCCTCACGGACATCTGCTTCGTAGGCATATGTTGCCATAACCCCGGCCTCGAAGGGACATGCAAACCCGTTAGCCAAGGTTGAGCACGTATCTTTTGGGACATCTTCGTATTTGTTGAAAACGCCAGAAATGATGCCATACACTTCAGTGTTCAGGCTTTCAGCGGAGGTGCCTACAAATGTTGTAAGATTCAGATGAACATTCAGAAATATTTGGCTAATTTTCATAAGCTACAAGTCGCCGAAGCAAATTGGATATCAAAAAGGATGTGATCAAACTCGATTTGAAAGCCATTTAAAACTTGGGTTATCTTCTTGGTCAGATTATGTAGGTTCTATGTTTTAACCACTAGTACCAGTTTTAGACAACTTTCACGAGTTTAATCCCATCGGTAATTTCGAACACTTACTAGGAATGAAGTCAATTTCAATCATGACTTTGGTTCCCAAAACCAATTCGCAAAAGTCTCCGGAACAATTGGTGACTCTCACGTCCACAACCTCACCCAAGGATCCCGAAGCTAGATTTGAACGAAGCCATCAAAATCATTAGTCACCTATTTCTCACTAGGAAATCCCTTGAAATCAACTACACATTTCTAAAGGCGGGTGTGATATATTGCTCGACTTTTATGGCACACTTTGAACCCTTCTGGCTCGAGCATCAAAGCCACGAAGTGAGTAGCCGGGATTTATGTGCCCGTTGAAGACGGCAAATAATGGTCTCTTAGCCTTTTTTCCTGGCTCGATCTTCGCTTAGCTCTCGCATGGTTGTTTGGTATTAGGAGGTAATCATTCCTCCTCTGCCTCCTCAACCAACCCCTTGCTGTTCCGAGTATCTTTGAATTGGATAACAAATGAGCCTGCCCCATTTGGGTGGTCTTCACCAAGTTGCAAGGAGGTCCTCTCCGGACATTCGGTCATGGTCATACCATGGAAAGAGGAAGAGCCAGTAGTTAAAAGGACCATCATTTGTAGAACTGCTGTACGTTGATCTACAATCACTTCTCCTTCCTTGCCTTCTCAATACGGCACTCGTAGTCAAGCTTTGGAAAAAGGACCGCAATAACAACAACGGTGAAAAAAAGCCAAGACGATGACGTTGATGGCGCTTCCTATCCCTTCCAATGAAACAGATGATGGTCTCTCAGTGGTCAACTGATGACCATCTCTCAGGAAGAAGAAGGGGAAAATGAGGACAACGTGAAAAATCGGTTCTGACTTACGGCAATTGTCAAAGAGCAAGCTGTCTCCCAAAGCACTTTCAAGGAAGGCCACCGTCAAGAATGCAAATAGGATAAACTTGCCACCTTGCGCCATGTTGAATTGATTTTCTGGGATTCAAACGCTGGACTTTACTCATGCAAAGACAGATCCGGTTGTCGAGAGCAGAGCCCTTTAATCTATTGCCTCTCTTATCAATTGGATTTTGATGATGCCTCAAAAATAACGAGAACAACATCAACGTCAACAAACCTAATTTGCCTGTTTGCAAAGATACGTAGTTGAAGATGGCCCAATTTAAGCCTTGCTTGACCAAGTGTGTCCTTTTTGCTCTTGAGTCATTGCTTGCGTAATAAACTCATTTAAAAGTAGCATTTTATTTGATCAGGAGTTCCCTTGCAATTATTCTTATTGTTGATGCAGTCTTAACTACCATAGCTTGGTTCACACTTGGGTGGGTGTGGTTGATGCACAACGACCAGGAACTGGAATATGCACTCGAAATAAATTGGACATCCTTTCCGACTTCGCTCACGTCTTTGCCTTCAAAGTATGATTCTCAAGCCATTTATGCAATTATAATAGCTCCCAATCTCACGGTGGATTTGGATGAATGCTGGCACTCATTTATCCACGTGCCTCAATGCCAAAAACTGTCCCTGTTTGGCAAGGATTTTGTATTAAAAATTGTTCCTGTCATTTTTCAGATGCATCTTGTCCCGTCATTGATCACGATCTCCGTTCTGGCTATTTTGGCTGTGAGTGGACAAAAGTCCGCCGAGCGTTGCGACCCATCCGTGTGTCGGCTTCCGGATTGTTATTGTGGAGGCAGCACAATTCCAGGCGGATATGATGCCGCTGACATTCCCCAATTTGTCTTACTTACCTTCGACGACGCTGTCAATGACTTGAACAAGGCCTTCTTCGAAGATCTCTTTAAGGACCGGACTAACCCCAACGGTTGTCCCATTAAGGTAAATAATTGACGTTGAAACCGGTATGCCTTTAAGTATGTACAAAACCGTGAAAACGAAAGAAAAAAAGGATCTTGGTTTTGCCTTGGGGAGGTCAAGACGAAACCGAATACGTCACTTGAGGGCAATTGTCTGGAAAAGGGGCGTGGTTGTTAATGAAATTTCATGGGGATCTTAATGGCCTCTGAACATGTAGCCACAGGAGGCAAACCATCCGCCCATCCATCTAACTAACTGGGTATATCTCCCAATCCATTTATGCTTGAAGGGTCTTCGTCGAGGGATTTCAAGAACAGTAGCAGCAAAGGAATGTCTTGGCTTATTTTTTCTATTCCTTTTGGCCTTGCTCGTTGTTAACCATTTCGAAGCCAAATAGTACACTCATATGCGCTATCAACGTGTAGAAATCTTTGGGTATCTGTTACTCACAGTGGTAGGGGATGTCTGGGGAACGACGTTGGCTGATGAAAAGAATGCATAGTTTAGGAATGAATATCCATTCATTTGCATAAGAATGATTCTCCTTTCAGCGCAGGTTGAGCGCTATCTTGATGAACAGAAAGTCTCAAATTAAGCCTCAACACACTGAGCAGTCATGCCATATATTGTACAAAAATACACAAATCCAATGACGTCGAAGTCGATGATCATGGTTCTCTGTCGGCCTTCACGTAAAGACAGAGAACTTCTGTCTGATTTTCTCACCATTCGAGGTGTGTAAAGTTGACTTTCCACGAAACCCCGGCATGACCAATGACTTACTCAAGTATGTACGTACGTATGTGAAGCTGGTATTGATTGGATCATTTACGTGCCTTTTTTCGCCACTCATCAATGAAGCTGTCATCCATTTGACGGGGAAAAAAGGTGAGATGGCAATTCTTCTTTGGAAGAGGACCTTAATCCCCCGCTTTTGGCCGATCTGAGCGTGCTAGAAGTCCAGCTAATGTTCGGACATTCTTGACGCGTTTTAGTAGAACGACTCGGAGACCTCACGATGATGATGATGATGACGATGATGACCGGTGTGATGGTTATACGGAGTAGTATTCCAGGCAGGTTTAAAGCAAAGATTGTCGTTATTTAGGGGCCATCAGTGTCCATCATACATTGTGTCGAGTATAATGGCCTTTGAAAGGGGAACTTTACCGACGTCGCTCTGTGGCGTCTACTCCATACAACTATGCATGATGATGAGGATGATGAGGATGACAATGCTGACGGTATGCCAATAGTTCTTCTAACCATCTCATCCTCGTGTGCCTTTTTCGACTTTCAGGGCACGTTTTATGTCTCCCACGAATGGACGGATTACTCGCAAGTGCAACATCTTTATGCCAATGGTCATGAAATCGCGTCACACACGGTCACCCACAGCCATGGAACCAACTTCAACGAAGAGAAATGGGCCAACGAAGTGGTGGGCGAGGCCGAGATGTTGGTCCGATACGCCGGAGTCAATCCCAAGGACATCAAGGGCATGAGAGCGCCTTTCTTGGCTGTGGGCGGCGACACCATGTTCAATATGCTCAATCGCTATGGGTTCTATTACGATTCGAGCATGTCCACCAGTGGTCCCAGCTGGCCTTACACTTTGGAATACAAGATGCCTCACTCTTGCGCCGTCAAGCCTTGTCCCAAGCAATCCCATCCTGGTATGTGGGAGATCCCCATGTCCACGTTGAATGATATCCGAGGAGGAACCTGCTCCATGGCCGATGGATGCTTCTATGATGAGGATGCCGCGTCCATTCAGAAGATCTTCACGCAAAACTTTTTGGAACATTACACAAAGTCCAAAGCCCCATTCCCCCTCTTCTTCCACGCGGCTTGGTTCTTCAACCGAAACCACAGGAAGGAAGGATTCTTCAACTTTTTGGACTCAATCCTGGCTTTGCCTGATGTTTACTTTGTCACCAGCCAGGAGCTTATCAACTGGGTGCGCAATCCCGAGCCCTTGGACACCCTCCACAACTCCCCGGTGGTGGGATGCGATTTCCCCGATCGTCCCGCCTCTTGCGGTTCCCGGAAAAGCAAATGCCAGCTCAAGCACAAGGGCGAGCAACGACAATGGGCTTCGTGTCAAACAACTTGTCCCAACCGATACCCATGGGTCAATAATCTCAATGGTGCCTAAGCAAATGGTTCGGACTACAAGACCGGGTCAAGTGGTCTCGCTCTCTCCCGCCCGTCAAAGAGCCGTATATTAAGAGCTGAATCCAGAGGACTCTAAGCTCCCTATTTTTTAGCACACAAATATGGCCACTTCACAGTTTTGCCATACAGTATTTTTTTTTATTTGTCGCTTTCATTTCTTATGTCCCTCTTTAACCTTTCCTTCCCTCGCTCTTCCGTCTCCCCCTCTCGTCTTGAGACTTTTTTGGACCTGATTGTCACCCTTTGCCATCATTTTCATCATCCCCATTACTTCCTCCATCCACTTTCTTTTTTTTTTCTTTCTTTCTTCCTCTTTTCTTTCATTCATCCACCCATCCATCCATCCTTCCTTGCTCCCTCCTTCGCTTCGTTCAACCCTCTTTTGGGGTTCCATTGCCAAACTCACTTTTGTCGGTGGTCGTTGCCCGGGTTCGTTCCTGGAGCTCGTCGCCTCTAAGTTCCGTTTCTTGGGTCTCTCTTTTCCTCCCAACAGATTTACTTCTCATCATCAACTGCACTCTCAGATAAGAGCGAGAAGCCGAGGACTTTTTTCTTCTCAAAACGAGACTTTGAAGCTCCAGATTTCTATTGTCCTGCTTGGACGGACACTTCCACGTAAAGCCACGAGGATGATAGGATTCACCATCGTTCGACGTTAAGTTTTCCTTCCTCATCTGGAACAATAACATCATTAGCCCTGCCAGATGGTAACAGTCACAACACATCGAAGAAAAGGCGTTCCAATTCAATCGAGTCTCTTACTTCTCTACAACCAGTCTCTGAGGCCGGGTAAAGGATTACTGAGGGCCTTGCCTTCTTTATAAACGTCCTCTATTGGCCTTAGCTCTTGCCATGTGTTCCATTTCTGCAGTGCTTTGCACTGGCTCTCAACGATGAATGTGATATAGACACATGACCCCTTGATTTGTCCCATTTTTCTCTTGTGCCCTCTTCCTCTCTCTCCCAAAAGCCAGCCAGCCATATCCCTCCAGTGATAAATGAACGGAACAATCTGCGCAGAAAATGACAAGTGACACCCGAAGATGCACTTGCAGTTGTTAATGTTAAAGTTTTGGAAGCCCCCTTGAGAACTGATTAACCGACCGACCGTTCTGCCAATCTGAAAGTCAGAGAGAAAAATGAAGTCCACGAATATGTTACTTTTGTCTCGTTCCATCTGTCTTCGAGACGAATTGAGTTGTTCCAAGATAGTTCAACAACTGGTGCGTGAGATTGCGTGTGTTCCTTCATTCAAACGAGAATAATATATATTCACACCGACCACAAGCCCGCATGCCTGAATATCTGATCGTCTGTCTGTTCATCTATTCATCTACCTATTTGTACCCAAGATTTCTTGTTCTCTCTGTGGAATTGCTTGTTGTCATAATCCCTCTGTAAAATGGAGGACAAATCCAATTTCAATCAACCCCGATTCGAATTGGAAGAGAAAGAACGGTTGAACTCTCACGAAAATTCCAAGTAGACTCAGCGCCCAACACGCCTCACACAACTACTATTGATTATTTTTAAAGTCCTGAATATATACACGATTTTGTTCAGACACTTGACTAAACTTTGGAGTCATTCTTTTAAATAGACCCTAGATATACCAAACGGAGAAAACTCATCGTGGCAGGATTATGTTTGACCAATGGCTCAACTCTCACTCCTCTTGGTATTTTACAATGTCCCACAAGTGGATGGATGCAATATCGAGGTCTTGAAGGTTCAGAACAGGGATATTGAGGGCACTTTATGGCTGTCATTTTTCTTTTCCCATCCCGACCCCTCATCCACAAGTGAATAATTTGTGTTAACTCGGGGTGCGTTCTTTTTCTGTACGGTATTAGAGTGAACGGACAGCTGAACTGAGGAGAGCACGATATGTCTTTGCCAGAAGGACCCCTGGTCACCATAATTCTGGGATCATAAACCTCGAAATGTACCACTGGATAGGCGAGAGGTGGTCAGAAAGGGGCTCGGGGTCAAGCTGGAGGCGATGGGTTTGACCGTGCAATCCTCATCAACTTCTCATCATGTCACTCTCGATCAGCTCAGGAATTTTTTTCATCGATTTTTGTCAGGTCCTGGAATGACGGGAATCTGTCGCCAACACTGTTGATCGGCTTGAATAATAATAATAATAATAATAAACGAGGATTAAGGATTCCCAAAAGTAGAGACGTCTTGACACCTATTTCAATTTAAATATCCTTGGAGTGCAATGAGCATAGTATGTTTACGGGGCGCAAGATGGCGTTATAGTAAGTGATCACTCGCTTTGCCCTTCATAGGGCGACATCTGGTTTTTGTAGAGAGACAGAGAAGCAAAACAGCCGCCATTTTTTGCTCCTTTAGACCCAAAATAGACTGTACCACTCCATGAAGTAAAGATTATCGACCTTAAACTGTAGTGCTAATGAAAAATTGGCTTTCCCAACCTCCGAAAATATTCCCCCCCATCCTGTTTGATCTGCCAAGTGATTTAGGTTGGTTCAAACATGCCGATAATTCATATTGTATAGAAAATTTGAAACGAAATCACCTCGGATACACAAAGCCTTATATTGTGCCACTCATGGGGAACCAAAATTCTCACGAGCTGTCTATTCTCACAGGGTCCACTAAGCAGCCAAATCAGTGCATCACTAGAAGTATAGAGTGTGTGTATGTGACAAAATTACCAAGCGGTCGGAACTCAAAACTCAAGCTTGGTAAAAATAAGAAGGGGAAAAGAGAGAAGGGAGGGTGGGATTTGACGAGCATTAAAGCTCGCTTTTGGGCACCCAAGGGTGCATTCTCTGAGAAAATGGTGCTTGATCCTTTCAAGGGTGGTTCCTGTTTTTTAGCCAATAATTTATTGATGCTAGTAAGGATTTCTGTCAGAAAGAGTTTGCCTTTTCTATATGTTTCCGTAAGTGAATTGCGGTTGGATCAAGAAAGGTATGTTCAATAGATAAAAGAGTCCTAGGCAAATTTATCACTTTTCCTATTCTATATCAGATTTTTGAAGTTAATACTAGCCATTAAAGGCTTTTCTTTGATCAAGCTTGTAGAGTACCGAAAAGCTGAATTGCTAATTTCAATGACAAAACACGGTGGAGAAATCACTTTTGTGTTGTAAAATCCTTTAAGTCTGGGACATTATCAATAAACCATTTGCCAAGGGCTTTAAAACTTGAAGAAAGGGATTCACGAGGCTCACGTCTGAAAGAAGATAAAGGCTCTCAGTCCCATAAATGAGTTTCCCCTCTGAGACAGTGCACAGTTGTTGTAGGTCTTCTTATTCAAAGTCTAAAAGCGTGCTCAACTCTCTGCGTGACGTCAGACATCCTTTTGATTGACGTAGGTAAGCCAATTGGGAATGATTGTGCCACAAACAAAGATATATTCGTCTCGGGTGAGCATTTAGCCCGCACAATGGGTACTAGAGTTTTATGCACGTATATTCCATGGCCAGCTGTCCATCACTCTTACATTCACTATTTGCAACCTTGATACATCGTTTCAGATTCAGACTGAGCTAGTGGGAAGCAATAGGCTGGACCCATGATGAGATCAAAGCGATCTGTCCACAAAACTTGGGCCAAATCACATTCATACTCCGCTCATGATTGGATCCAAGTAGAGTTCTACAAACAGAGTTGACCTACAGTACGTGAGAAACCGTTGACTTTGTAACTTTCGAGGTTGGTCATCGCTACCCTAGAAGAGTCCTCTAATTCGGGGGATTGGCTTTGCTTGCAAATAACCGCATTACCCTTTTAAGTCGGGAGGAAAAGGGGGTTGGTTGGCTGTATCATGATGATGAGATGATGGTGCTGATAACAAGGGTGGCCAACGAGTTCTGATGTCATTCGGATCGACCAGACAGTCCCAAACTCCGAGGGAATGGATGGATGAATGAGATAGATGGCTGCCGATTAAATGATTTCGGATCAAAGTGTCAGATTGGAGTTGCCATTCGTGCTTGGGTGTCTCCCTGTGTCTGTCGGGACTTTATTGGAGAAATCTGTAATATTCAACAGCTGCTCGGAATTCTTTCTTGAGTCGATCCACGGATGACTCTCCAAGGGTGGTAGACTTTGTACGAGTGACTAGAGGGTTTGACAATCCCAATGAGATTGGTCATCATCATCACCATCATCGTCGTCGCCATGATCATGGTCGATTTGAATCACTTGGAATGGCGATGGATACAGCTCGTAGCCCAATATATTGAATTTTATGAGACCCATGTCCAAATCCATTCCTCTGAGATGGGTGTTAGATACAGATGCATATCTCATGGAAATGGGGCACAAAAACGCAAAACTCGGCCGGGATTGTCACAGATACTATTAACGTATGAGGCATATTTGTCAATGACTGAAAAACGATATAACCGTTTTCCATACCTTCCTAGTGGTACGAGCGAGTAGTAAGAGGGAAAATAGGAAACGAGAAGCCCTATTTGTTCGGGAAGAAACTCCATTAGCGGCTGCTAATATCATTATGTGAAAGGTGCAAAGCAGACTGGTTGGCTAGTGATGATGAAGGTGGCGTTGGTAGTGTAATGTAGTGCAGAGTAAGTTCCAAGGCTACTACGTAACTCTACCAAGGAGCTTTCCTGTTCTGGCATCGACGAAAAAATTACTCTCCGCTGTTCCGTTTTGCTTGTCGACGACGTTGTCGTCTTCTACTTCTTCTTCTTCATTTTGGTCCACGGTGTTTTAGCCGTGGTACTTCATGAAGGAGGGAAAAAGGTACGTGAGGAGGATTGAGTGAGTGAGTGCTAGAGCAAGTACTATGTACTGTAAGAGTATGTATACACGTAAAACATTTGCTACTTAAACCATGACCCAATTTGTCAGCCAACATAAATCCTGGATGGAGTATTAAGCACTACACACTCACATTTACTCGCCAAGAAGAGAGCAGCGACGACCATCAACGCGAGCACCAACAAAATAAATGTGCCAAGGGAACATGCCCGAGATATGGAGTACTAGGTACTATGTGGTGGTGGTGGTGGTGATGGTTGTCCCTCGAAAGCACGATGAAGGAGGGTAGAATATCAAATGCTGCTGAAAAAGATTGGAGGGTGTTCATTGATTGATGACAGGTACTTTTAGTTCATCGTCGCCGTAGTCGACGACTGGATGGGTTGTTCGACAAGACCTCATGCGCCAATCCATCTACCATCTATCTATCTATCTAGCCATCCATCTATTTATCTATATACTGAGCAAGCAACGCGAGATCGAGCCTCTGATGCGGAATCGGTTCCTTTTAAATTGTGTCGAGCTTTCAAAAACCTCGGGACAAGGAGAAAGGGTGATGGAACTTTCAGAAATGATTTCAACTTCCTCCCTGACTTGAGCCAATGATCCTTATCAATGTGGTTTCGTCGAACCGCAGCATCAACGTAAAAGGGAGGTATTAATAACTAGCAATTTCATCCAATCATGACCCCACTACTACTACAACCACCACACACACATGAGAAATTCATTTTTTCTGACTCATTTCGGAATCATTTATTCGGAGATTGTGATTGCTCTGGTATTTGACTCGATGGAATTTGTGTCATCATAACTTCAGCGAATCCCGTCACGATTTTTCCCCTCAGCGTGGTTTGCCACGATCG
>JAAGOF010000204.1:584387-595029 GCA_010645155.1 Tigriopus japonicus
ATCATGACCCCACTACTACTACAACCACCACACACACACATGAGAAATTCATTTTTTCTGACTCATTTCGGAATCATTTATTCGGAGATTGTGATTGCTCTGGTATTTGACTCGATGGAATTTGTGTCATCATAACTTCAGCGAACCCCGTCACGATTTTTCCCCTCAACGTGGTTTGCCACGATCGGTTTCAATATTGGACACAATCACTGTTCCCTTCAATGGCTAGACAGGTCGAAGTAAATGCAAAATGTTTTTGTCACAATGCATTAATGGCTCGACAGCAGTATATGTTGTACGTACTACCACGAACTCATACATGATTTGAGTGTTCTCCAGGGTAAATACATGCGTAGCTGAATTCGATACGTCCATCCATCTATTGAACGACGAACGAGGGGAATTGGTTGGAACTCAACCCGAGCCAAAGCAAGAGAGTTCCATTGCTTGCCAAAAGAACGATCGAGAGCTACAGACAGAGAGTGAGAGAGAGAGAGGGGACCGAGTTGGGTTATGGATGTTGGCATATTTGTAAAATTGATTGAGGCAATTTGCTCTCATTACGGCAATCTGTTTTTTTCCTCGTCTTCCTGAATTTCTGACGCCCTGGATTATTCAATAGTACGTGTTTGTATACAGCATACTGAATTGACAATGGGGGATTCCAAGGGGTTTCCATGAATCGGGACATGATGCCACTCGTGCCAATAGGTGGGGTTTCCACAGCTGAACCGTTAAATCAATGAGTATGCGGGGCATAAGTAAAATAATGATAAATCTTGAGAGTGGATAATCCGTCCAACTCAATCAACGAAGACCATTCACTAACAAGCAGATCGCTTCAGAAGCGCGAAAGATGGAAGAGGCAAAGAAAGAGCACAAAGAAAGAATGAGAAAGAGAAGGGAGAAGGGCGAAAGACGTTGATGACGAAGAAGGGAAAAAGGAATTCCACGTCGCCGACGAATGAGACCGCAATCTCGAGGAAGACGGTAAAGGAGCATCCGAGGAACTTGCGACGACGAAGCCAACGGACGAACGGACCGACGGACGGATGGACGGATGGAAGGAAGGACGGACCGACGGCTCGATCGAACTCACAGAGGAACCGAGCAAGCAGCCCTTTGGAATTCCATTAAATTGCTGCAGGACTTTTTGACAATTCCACCACCATCTGACTTGGCAGCGATTTCATGGTGCCAAATGACTTGAGAAGTAAATCGGCGAGGCCCTTTGGAGTTTTCCTCTTCAGACAACATACCACTTGTCGGTCAATCAGAGCATGCTCAATTGGAGTAGCAGTTAGGTCTTTTGTCCCAGTTGTCGATTCGAATTGGTCTCTACCGTAGATTGCTCTGGGACCGAGCTGCCGATATTGCTTCCCTTGATTTTTGTCACTAGAGACGTTAGCTTCGAAGGGACCATTGCTTGGAAGTTGGTGCAGTATGTGTTTTGTTTACTGTGTACTAGCGAGATGAGCCCACCACTAGCCATGATGGTTGTTGCAGTTATTGTTGTTGTGTGGACAAAATTCTTTAGTTCCAAGCCACGCACCATCTGAGCCAGAGAAAATTCCAAATCCAAACAAAGAAGACGCGACTGGCTTTTGAGAAATAATTTTTATGACGACATTGAGAAGGAAGAGAAGGGGAAGAATTTTAGCACGGCGGTGGAGAACGAGAACAAACCCAAATTGGAATCTCTGCTTCTCTTAGTGGTTCTTCCGTAAGGAGCTCAGCACACTAGCTTGGGCACTATGGTTGGAGCAGCTCCCACACCATCAAACCATCCATACTCGGGTGGATGGAAGTGAGTGTTCTCGTGAAATACACGGTAGAGCAACAGAAGCAGTCTGTTCTATCTGGAAAGAGAAAGAAAGAGAGAGAGAGAGACACTGCCGCTCCCCATGCTCATGCCCCCCCCTCCACCACTGGTAGTTCTACTTCCATCACAGGCACACTAGCCAAGTAAGGCATCACATTAACATATGAAAGAAGATCGTCCAATAGAAAAGAAAGACGTTGAGACGTTGATGCAGTTCCAGGCTAGCTTCTTCTTCAATGGGTGGCTAGTTGCTCACTAGTGTATGCTACATAGCTGACTACGTAGCTCCCCAGTTCACTCACTTACTCGGGGATTCCAAGAAAAATCCGCCGTAGTCGTATTTATCCAAGTATACGCACAACCACACACACATTCACTAGAGATGGGCCTCGAAATGCCCAATCTCGACCCTCGGATAGTCACGTACATGTTAGGTTGTTCAAATACGAGAATACGCTCGAACTGATCAATTCTGATGGGGTAGAATAGGCTGCAGAGTAAAAAAGCAGCCCTGAAATCTCAGGGTAGCAGAGTAGCCCCATACCTACAGAGAAGAGATTGAGAAGATGGACGTCACAAGACAGAAAGGCACGGAGAAAGAGAAATACTAGAAAGAGACCCCACACAAGCTCAAATTGAAATTCTGATTTGCCGCATTTCCGAACTGCCAGTTGTGAGCCTCATATTATTTTTCCCCGACCGACCACGCAGTCCGTCCTCACGCAAACTGGATCGTAGTAGATATTTAGGCGACCCTAATCGTAGCTCATACTTGACACTTTTTTAACTCGTAACTCTCCCTGGCTGACCTTGTCCAGTCTCCCGGAACATCACGAGGGAAACCCCCGGCACGAGAAAATTATACTTTACCCAGCATGTACCGGTACATTATACAATGACCGAACCAGAAGGTAGGTAGCACTTACCACTCCTTAACAAGATGGCAAATAATTTTGGATCTCGCCGATCTATTCCAACTGTTTCATTGCCATGATTTGAGGCTTGAAGGGAAAAAAGGCTTGGCGCTTGTTTGTTATTTGTGTGAAAGACAAGAGTTAGGGAGGAGGGCTGCTCATGTAGGGACGTACGTACCTCGATCACGTTGTGAGGAGTCCTGTCTCAAGCAATTGAACCAGCAGGTCAGTAGGCCATGCGGTCTGTCTGTCTGTTTCTGCATGATGAGGATGATGATGACTAAGATGATTACGGAGCGTGACTGATGCCGCCTTTCCTCCCCTTCTTCTGTCCCGGGATACCTCATACCACGTACATAGGCACAGTGATGTACTGTACTACTCTGTATATACGTATGTGTGTCTGTACAGCAAAATGTGTTAGACGAGTTTATTCGGCCGTTTCGGAGACAGCCATTCAAATAGGTAGGTACAAGCAAGCCAGCAAGCAGACCATCCCCTTTTGAGTAAATCCATGACAGACCTCTTTTCCCAACTCTCTGTTACCTGCTGTCATGCTTGGGGCGTGTCAGTCTCATCATTACTTGAAATACCGAGCTAAAATTCAACACTCCGTACGACAGGCATGTTGGATATAAAGGGCTGTCAAAAGGGCTCGGCCCATATCATCCACCACGACTTCGACCACGACGACCAGAGAGTTGGTGGTGTTGCTGAGGATGGCGATGAGGTTCATCCGTGACAACGAAGCAGAACGTCATCAAGCAATTGAATTCTCTTTTCAACCATCCATCCACGATCCACTGGGTTGGATCCGAGCGGGCAGAAACTCTAATTTGTTTTGCATTCCTCAGGAGTCGTCTTATGCCATCTCTTTACACACACGCACACATGCATGCATGCCTGCCTGCATAGCGACCAAGCATTGCTATCTCTGGCTCCTCACTTGATCGTATTAGTGGAGACGGGACGAATGCTCATCGTTAAGTACCTTATAAATGCCCTCCCCGAAGGTCCAAGGCTGCTGGCCGTCGCAAATGTACAAAAGGGATATTACTGAGAAGAACCTTCAGGAATGAAAATATCCTCTTTTCCACGCGCTGCTCTCAATGAGAACCGATCTGTGATGGGTCTGGTCCATTGCTCGGAATGGAATGCGAATCGCCCTGGGGGCTCCTCATCTAAGCGTCGAGGAGAGACAAAAAGTGCTGATGAAGAATGTACAAAAATGTGACACATAACAAAGCGAGCCTCGGAAAGTGAGATGAGAGATGGCAACACACAGCCAGAATCTCACTACCACCTACCATCGGACTTGGTTCTCCGGTAGGTGGTACAGGATTACTTAGTAAGTAGTCCCTCAAATCTGCCCCCCCCTCTTCCCTTTTTTCCACCTCTCCTGTCCAAATGTAAAGTCCACCTGGACCCGATGAATCTCAACATTGACCTAAAATAGGGCAGTAGGAGCTTTTTAATCCTCCCCTGTCATCTTCAATTTATTTCAAGCTAACATCGCCTCCTTTCATTCCGAGGTCAATGGGAAAGGCGGGATTATCAATTTGTTTATCAAACGTCGGCCTTTCAATTCGTGTTTCCCTTCTTTCCTCTTTGACTCCAAGCCTCCTTATACGTATGTGAGTATGTACGAGCACTATACGAACGTACGTATACCTCTGTAGAAGGTTGATGGCAGTATGTACTGACTCTTTGAGAGCCGTTCTAGCCGTGCCTAGTGTTGTCTACTGGGAGGGAGATTGTTCAACTTTTCCCAGGACTCTTCTGTGTGGTCCTTTTTTATCTCAATCATTGAATAATAAATTGTTTGCCATGACGACGAGGAATACGACAACCAAGCGGGAATCACCATCCGTCCGTGAACCCCACTCAAGTGAGGCCGACAAGAGATGCGAGTACATACAAGTTGGTAGGTATACCACGATCACTACCACTTCCACCAGTATCATCATCATCCCCAACACGACGACGACCCTGCTTGTACTTGCTCAATGTGGGTTGTTGACTTATTATTCCAGGCTCATTTCAATTTGATGGCGAGGGATTTGTTGCTTTAAACTCGTAGAGGATGGCGAGGAGAAAGGGAATCGAACTCGGGTTTTTGTGTTGTGTACAATCCACGTCCATTGGAGAGCCTTGATTGATATTCTCGGAGTGAACTCGAGGTGTCGGAGTTTTCTCATTTCCCAGGGTGAGTTATCTGTCCCAAGCCCGCCAATCAAAAGGTGTTTGTTGAACACTAAAACGGATACTCGATCAGCATGTTGTCACTTCTTATCCCCCGAACGACACACACACAAGGAGGGAGAAAGACACTGCTGCTAGTACTACCACCTCAGCAGCATTTGTTGTTGTTGCCGTCGTTGTTGCTGTTGTTGTTATTGCCCTGGTGTCCCCGGAGTGGATCAACGGATGGATGTGAATCGGAGTTTCCGTGCTTGCTTCCTCAGGTTCAGCCTCACTGCCGCTTCTTTTCTTTCTTTGCCACTCTGAGCTTGATCTGCTTCTGGTTGGACTCATTCTGAGGAATTGACCATCGCTGAGTGAGCGGCCAGTCTGATCAAAATCTTAATACGGCTCAAGGTACTGTATACGATTGAGCAGCCACTGACGTAGAGGCAGCTCGATGGTTCCAGTGGTGATGGATGTTAAAGTGGAAGAAGAGCTAGGAGCAGTAGTAGTAGAAATAGTAACAGGGACGGGGTCAGAGACCATCATCGTCCAGCTCAAACGAAACCTCCTCCCCACGTTCGTCCAGAGCACTGCAGAGAGCGGCGAAGCCAGGAGTCCGCTTGTCTGTTGTGAACGTACAATGTTTAAGAACGAGGAGAGATTAGATAAAAGACCCAACTAAAGCTCCTGACGAGGGATGGTTGATATTGTGCCAGACTGATGATATTTGGTTAATGCTTTTTCAATTACTGCCCGGCCAATTTCCAAGAGCCCTCCACCTCCATCTCAGATTCCAAGCTCATTTCACGAGTGCTTATCTTAATTGTAGAGTGCGAGCGAGTTAAACACACTTGGAAAATTGCAGCGACAACACCGAGTCCCGAGGCGGTCTTCCTCCCTCGACCCTCGTCTCGAGCCCAAAGAAATGTCTTGCCAAGGGTAATCATTCTATCCTTGACTCTCGAGGATTGCCGTTGTTGCGGTTAGCGGACCGTAATTGGCTTCGATTAGAGCCCGTCAATCCAAAGTCGCCGCCTCACACCAACAACTCTCAATCCATCAGCTCCCCTAGGTCAGCGGTTACCTCCAGTTCTCAAGGGCTTGGATGATGATGGTTCTGGTCAATTTTGGGCTACTGCTCGTCGTCTTCATTTTCGTTTGGATTGTACCGCTGTGTTGGCTCAAGTACGTTTCTCGAGTCGTTGGGTCGGGAGATCCCAAATTGTAGTTAGATTTCGAACAAACCAAGATAAATAAGGGGGCGGGAAAGTGTTTGACTTGGGTGAAGAGGCAATTGAATTCAAACCTGAAACAGTTAGGGATTGTCTGAGAGAAGATTGACGATGCTGGCAATTCCTATCAAGGGTTATTTGTTTGACGACTTTCAATCCAGTTGGGGCACGATTGATTGGGCATGAGCTTGAAAAAAGAAACAAGGCGGAGTGTACGGCCACTATACCCAAGAAAAGCGAGTTGTCCCTTCAATTCATACTGCATTGTGAATGTGATCAAGACTTTACATACATACGTACAATATGTATGTGTGCACTATTTGACATGGTCCGCTCTTTTTTTTAACAACAGAATGGGAGGAGGTTCTATACACTTTTGTAGTACTTTTTTTCTTTTTTACTTTAGAACGGAGGTTAGCGATAGACCAAAATATTGATTCGTCATTTCGCTTTTTTCACATTCACATTTTACCCTCGTTCATGAGCGGGGTCCAAGGTCTTTTCAGAAAGATTTGACTAAATTTGCTTGATCCCAACAAACAAGTGCGTCCAAAAAAGGTCATATTCCATCATATGATTGCTCTATCTGTGTTTGCCGAGTGTTGGAACGTCTTTTTTATTTGCTATATATTGAACTTGTACATAGTAGTAGATTAGAAAGAACGTAGTGCAAGGTTTTCAAAGAACTCTTTGCTTTAGCTATAGGTTAGGAAGGTCCACTAGCCACCAGGTAGGCTATTTGTATTCTTGAAAGATCTAATCAAACATTTGTCATTTGTTATTTTGACAGCAAACAGCCCCGTTCATGATAATGACATATTACTGCATGCAGAAGCAAATTACGTCCATATCCATACACAAACACTTGCACGGACAAACCCGACCGTCCAACCGTCCGACAAGGATCGTCCATGGAGTAGTTAGTTCTCCGCCTTCTCTATGTACGTACGTACATATGGAGCTTATTCGCTCTTTGCCTTGGCACTGGTTAGAAAGTCCGCTAAATGTTCCACGACTAATACACCACATTTTTGTCCCTACATCCATCTCATCCAGCCAAAGTGGATGAAGCCTTGCCGTTTTTCCCCGCCCATCCCACCCCCCTCTTGACTCAATGGCGAGTTGTTAATGATGCAATTAGGTAAATGAGTTGCCACCACAATTGTACAAATGGATTAGATCTCGTGGGATGGGATTTTCTGTGACCCTCATCGTTCGCTCCCATTTGTTATGGTGGACAAATTCGTGGACCGTCCATAGGTTGCAAGGCAGGCTTATCGCTATTTAAGGCCCCCTTAGTTTGGTATTGGCATTTCATAGAGATTGGAATTAGACAGGCATTATGAGCATTGCGTCGAGGGGGATTTCATCGATGAATCTGCAGTTGTGGGCTAGAGGCCTCATTATTTTCAAGATAAAATATTGAACACCTCGCAATCATCATCATCATCACGATTGTGCTCTGGTTCGGTCCAATTTCGCCTCTTGTACGTATTTTTTCTTCTTCAATGTACCTTCCTCCTTCTCGTTGGTTTACAGTGTTAATGATTGTGGCATTGCAATGGTGGAGTAGAGGAAGGACGACATCTGAGCCGTGGAAACCAGCCTTATCACTTTATACCCCCCGTGACGCAGGTGTCACTACTGCTGGACTAGCTCCAGAATGTCTACTACCCCCAGAGCTATTAGAAATACCTAACTCTCTCAACCAGCCAAAGAGACGCTACCAGCATTACACAAAAGATACGCAAGCTGGTCGCCGTTGGTTCTCGAGTTGTGTCGCTAGTACTTTTGAACCATCGGTGGACTACGACGAGGATTCAATGGTCTTATGTCTTCGTCCATTGCCGAGAACGAGTGAGTGAGTGAGTGAGTGAGTAAGTAAGGAAGGATGAATGCCGACAACGGCAGCGGTTGCCTCTCCGGCTGCTTTTGAATTTCCGTTTCAAGGTGTAAGTTGACCAGCGGGGGGTTTCCCTCATTCCCCAGCGGAGTCCCCGAGCGTACGATGGACGTAGTCCATGGGGCCAGAAAGAGAGGAGCTTCAAGCTGCTTCGCTTCGCCTAGCTTGTGATGGTCAGTGATGAATGAATGTTGGTTCAGCGCCCTTGGCAATGTTCCCGGAGACCGTGTCATAGAATGTGCTGTTGCTAGAGTATTAGGGCCTGCCGCTGACACCCTCTGGTGGCCCCTCGAGCCCCCTGAGCACAGCACTACTCACTACCACCTTCGGGTTTCCCTGGGCCAAAACCATAGATGGAGAGGATGGATGTCGTTAGTGGTGTTGGGCGAAGACACATTTGTCCCACCACCATCAAGCCCCGGTCCAGCTCATCTGGCCTCTTTGATCGTAATGATGGTGACAAAAATGCTTTATTTTCTGGTCAACCAAACTTGGAAGCAGAAGAAAAAGAAGGAAGAGGAATGAACGCACCCAATTCCATTCCATGGCATTTTCTCTCGGATGGTGGTGCTCTGAATGTCCCCTTAAGTTACGCGGGCTCCTCTTCACAGAGCGTTTTTCTGACCGATTCGAGCCATTAGACAGGAATGTGCATCACCATAAGACGTCGTGGTTGTTGTTGTTGCTGTTGTTGTCGTTGTCGTCGTCAACCCCCGAAAGACCAACCATCGACCTAACGTGGTCCAGTATGCTGCCTGGCCTCATGCAACCGGAGCGGCAATAATAATAAGAACAGGGTCCTTTTCCTCGGTGCTCTTCTTCTTCTTCATCTTCTTCTTGAGGACTAAGTTTTGTTGGATGGATGGAGGATGGATGAACGGACAGAGGGTTCCATGCTTACTTGGTGGCTGACTACTTGGTTTGCTGCCTTGGATGGAAGTGAGTAGAATGAGTTCAGCCAGCAAGCTAGCTAGCTGGATGGTTGGCTACATAGATGGTTGACTGGTTGGTTGTTGTTACTTGATGGCCAAGGCGATTGAATAGGAGGAGAAAAAGAAAACGAACGATTTTTCCGCCAACGAAAAAATGTCTCCAACTGCTGAACGAACGGACATCAAAGATCGAGCACAAGAAGGACCTCTCACTTCTCCATCCATGGGAATGAGCGTTGCCATATTAATGGTGAAGAAGCCTGCTGAGTTGGTTTTACCCGAAGCTCCTGCTCGAGCCCTTCATTTTGGACATGAACTTGAGAGATGATGTGGATGACTCGATGAGGAAGAAAGGCGACCACTATGATTTGGGTGACGTCGCTGGGCTGCGAGAAAGAGAACTCCGAGGATCCCTGTCAAGAGCTTGTGAGGGAAAGGGTCCTTTGATTGGGAGCTCAATCATGATTGCCCAAAGATGAGAGCGTGAGAGAGTGGAATCGGTGAAATACGAGAAATACCAACACTCATTCTCGTTCCAACGAATATTCAATCAAGGGTTCAAATCATTCGGAAATCTGATTGACCATCTCTTCTAAGCCGAACCCCTACCCGAGGTGAATCTATACATCATTTGCACGGAGTCCGTCGGATGAACCTCAAGCAAAAAAGTAGCCTACACTACACTCTGTAAGTTAGGGGTGGTCTTCTTCGTAAGTACATAAAGCGAAGGAGGAAGGGGATCTCACTAATCTGCATGGCTCAGCAAATGTTACCCATAAGGCGATGGGGAGTGTACCAGACATGTGTTGGATTCGGAGGCCATGTTCTCTGAGTACATAAGTGTCCTGCCATCGAAAGGGAGCTCAGAGCCATTTTGAAGCCTCTCACTCACACTCGTGGTGGTTGTCGAAGTAATCTGGATGTGGTCGATGTCTAAGAATAATCCCTTGGCTTGGCGATCTCCAAAGAAGAAGAAGAGGAGGAGAAGAAGAAGGAGGAAAAAGAAAAAGAAGAAGCAGCAAGCGAATAACAGTCAAGTAGTTGCTTCTATTCCGGAGTGAACTTCTTCGTTCAAGACGAGCCTGAAATGCGGTTTCCTTCCTTCCCCTCGATGGCTTCGACTCGATTTAGCGAGAGTGGATGTAAGAAGGAGAAATAATCACTTCTCCTTCTTTTCCCTTTTGGTCAGTCTTCACTCAGTCAGTCAGTCAGTCAGTCTATCCTCCTCATCCATCCATCCATCTATTCTTTGGTTCGCTCGTTCATCGGTTTCTTCCGTCACTCAGCCAACCAACTAACCAACCAATCTCTCCTCCTCTAATGATTTGAAGCCAAACCTGAAAAGGAACCAGGGCGAACCATATCTAATGATACTGCTACTCCCACTGGGACTTAATTAAGTTAGATGCTTTCCTCAATCCGCCACACCTTCCACACATTCACAATAATACACGTACGGACGTCTATCCGTCCGTCCATTCGATGACTATCCCTAACTTCAGAAGTGGTTGCCTGGCTAGTTGGTTGGTTGGTTGTGCCGTAGTTAGCAGGTTCCCCGTAGTCAATAATGTGCTTGCTTGCTTGCTCGTTCATTCGTTCGTTCGTTCGTTCACTCACTCATTCACTCACTCGCTTGGCCATGTAAGTGCATG
>JAAGOF010000204.1:595137-608157 GCA_010645155.1 Tigriopus japonicus
GGTTGGTTGGTTGTGCCGTAGTTAGCAGGTTCCCCGTAGTCAATAATGTGCTGGCTTGCTTGCTCGTTCGTTCGTTCGTTCGCTCACTCATTCACTCACTCGCTTGGCCATGTAAGTGCATGCAATGACGATGACCCCCGCCATGGTTACTACTGGGGTAGTGTTGATGAGGTCTTGTTAGAGCAGATTTGCAGCCATGGCTATGGACATTAATAATAGGTGTGGACTGGTCTTCAATCAAAATGTGTCATTTGTTTCAATTAGTTACTCAACAAGCCCAAGTCTCGGGAACGAGATCAATGAGATCCTGTTCCAATAAGCAATCCATGGCGATCAAGAAGTCTTCAATACATGATGGAGTACAACACAATTGCAAATCAAATTTATACATACTACAGTCCCGCACTCAAGACGAAGTTGAGAGGGGAAATGAGGGTGCTGTGTTGATGCTTATTGATGATCATCTCAGCACGAAGAATGCGTTCAACAAAGTCCCTTTGGAACCAGACTTTAAAATGAATTTAAATTTTGCGTGCCATTGAGCAAGTTGAATTTGGTTAGAAAGCTCCACGTGCCAGTTTCATTTGGAATTAGGCGAAGATGGTGTGAACTTGTGGAAGCGCGAATTGATACGATCTCTCTCTCTCTGACTCGACAACGCTCGAGGTGAATGCTCGAACCTTCCAACAACTACTCTCGACCCAACCATCTATCCATCGTTGGTTGGGTGGACGAACTCTGGACGAAGAGAATTGGACAAACCGAGTTGATAATGGCGAATGTGTCTGTGCAATATTCTGATTGGATCAAAACCAGTAGCAACCCGGACACAGATCGGAATCCGTTTCAATCCTTTTTCTCTTTCATTATGAGCCAATTTTAGGGTCCCCTTCAACGTTACATGTCCTCTATACTGTTGACTTGACATTGATTTTGAACAAGCTCAATTATGTCTTGAGAGATCTCTTGAAATCCAGAAGAGAAGTCTCGCTCACTTTGTCGATCTTATTCTTATTCTCACTCTCGCTCTCACCGGGGAAGCCTTTTTAGAAGGCAATTCAATTTATAACATTATTTTCCCCTGGGAGAACTGGTATGTAAACATTGAAAGCCTCATTGAAATTCCAACGCATTACCGATTTCCTTTGCAAGCATGTGTCAAGGGACACATACGCACACTCACCAGGCACAGAAAAGAAAGAAAGAAAGAAAGAGAAAAGGGACCCAGCGGAGTGGATTCACTCCAAATTCAAAGAGATGGTTAGAACGGTGAACTAGAATTTTGAGCCATTTATAATTGCTTGCAAATGTAACCTGAAATTAGCAACCTCTCCGAACATATCCCTGGTGATCATTATTGATTGGTTCATCTTATGTTTCTTTTTAGTAAATGTACGTGAACAGAGTTCGCTAGGAGCCTCTCTTAATAAATACAGTGCCAGGAATAAGCCAAGGCAAGACAAGTCGGCCATCACCCCTCTTTCCTCCTTCCCTAACACCAAGACCTCATTTGGACAGCTCTTTCAGATCCCAAATTGAAAAGACTGATTTTAAAAAAAAGATTTACAGCATATCCTAGACACATGATGACATTGAGGGGAGTGGAAAACCATTAAGATCTCAAGCAAAGAATTACTGGGACGGAAATTCTAGAACAAATACCTAGCCTTAAGCGATGGAATGTGGACAGGTATATTTTGGATATGTAAAGTGAGAAATGAATTCATAATGAAAGTCCTGAGACCCTGATTTTGTATTGTCGTGAGTAATTGGTAAGTAAACAATCAATAAAGATGATGTCAAATCTCCCCTCCAATTCGGTATGGTTTTGAGTCGTGCTGAAATTTATGGATCGGTTTACGTGTAATTGAGCAATTCCAAGGGAAGCCATTCCAAAAGTTCATTCTCCACCCTCTTGGTTCAACGTGAATGAGGAGGGAAAGACGAGATGATTGTTTTTGACTCCTTTGAAAATCCGTCTCTTTTCTCTCTCCTCCTCCTCGATGGTTGGTTGGGTGGTTGGGTGGCTCTCTTTTTCACTCCACCGAATTGGCATATGGCTTTTATGGAACAGAGGACACGCTTATGACTTCTCGAATTGGGAACATAGTGGATCTCGAGGACATGACCAGGACGAGAGCCAGCAGACGTAGACGATACAGAAGAGTTCCACAACCAGAGAAGCGTAGGGGTCGAAAGTAAGACAATGATAACTTTGAACTTGGGATGGATTTGACGCCTTCAAAATTTATTGTAATAATTGATTTTACTGCAATATCGTTAAAATCATTGGACACAGTTATCTAATTGAGTATAGTGTCCAGAGTATGGTAGGTAATCGATGTTAGTTTTATTATAGGAACGTCTTTTTATGTCCGTACTTCAATGTTGGGGCCCATGAATGGTGTTTCCTATTTGTCGTGTCGTTATTGAATCATTCAATGAATGTCACCATATTCATAATTCCATTCTTCAGCCCAAATGAGTACAATACATGTTGAAACAAACGAGTTTTTTTGTAAATAATTATCGAGTCACATCTCTTTTGTCGATCTCTTTGAACCAACGGAGCCTTAGAATGATGTTCTTCTGATGATCGAGGGAAATTTCAGCACACGCGCGACTCACGCGACAGAAAATCAGGAGAATCGAGGGAAAACGAATGAAAGATCATCTTTGGGTTATGGCTATGCGAGTGAATGAGAGAGACTGTTCCATATTGCTTGCTACAATAACGTGGGTCTCCTCTCATAGTGCATGGTGCTCAAGGGAACATCATCATTTCGAGTAGGTCCTGTAAGTGGGACGAGGAACGCATGTGAGTCGTGTGGTTCTCCCATGCTGAATAGCTCTTAACGGCTCATCGGTTTTTTACTACAGCTAATTTGGACAAAAAATAGGAACGGAAATCAGCGAACGAGCGTGCTCTCAAGATGGGAATTGTCATTGCAATCAAGGAAAAGAACGACGAAATGCGAAAAAGGGCGAATGTTCCTTTTGTTATGGGTGCACCCAGACATGTCTTCCAAAGGAATGGATATATTCTCTCTACTGGTATGGATAATTTAGGTAGTGAGTGTTGTGGACCAGTGCTCGGAAAGACCCGGGCGGGAAATCGAGGACGTCGTTTCGGATTGTGTACACAATTGAGTGGGATCCACAAGATCAATAGGATCGACTGAAGAACGAACACGCACCCACCCACCCACTATGACAATAATACCTTACCGAAAGAGTTCTTTCATGGCTATTTTTGCCATTATTCTTAGCATTAGTACAATTAGGTGGCAAATGCTTCGCTTGACATTTTGTGAGAGACCGAATTGGATTGTCTAAAATTTTGTACGTACGTACATATATTCGAAGCTATGCAATTTCCCTTCGAAGGGAGGTACTCGGCTGTTGGGAATCAAATAATTGTTTGCAACCATTTGTGAGTTCAGGCTAAAAAGTAATTGGATGCATCAAATAAATTTAGACAACGCCATATGATCAAGTGAATAAGTGAACATGTGCCGGGCTCAAACCGAATTAATCAGGCTTACCATGCATAACGAACAATGAAATGACAAATCCGGCTTGGCTGAAAGATAAAGTACTTACAGTCCCCATTTAAATTCGAGAAGATGGATAGAATTCTCAATTTGACGAAAACTCGTCGAGTCAATCAGGTTCTAAGAATCGTGTTTCTTTTCAGCTCACCTGTATCACCTTCTTGATCGCACATTTGGCCTCTCGCACATCATTCACAGGCCAATCAATTCAACATTAGGATCCGTCTCATGCCAATCCGCACGACGAGGAGTATTAGTAACGTTCGTTCTCAGCATCTGTGGACCACGTGAAGTAATAATGAAACAAAATTGCTCTAAATAATGACGATGCTCTTCAAAAGTTGTGCCACAGGTGTGGGTTTTTTTATCTGATGACAATTTTTGAAATGATTCTTTGACACACACTCACCCGAGTTGATGAGGGCAAACTCGTGACACACGAAGATTTCAGGTCCGATTCACTGAAATCGTTGTCTAAAATGCGCCTTGTTTAGGGGAGAAATGATAATTTGAAAAACAACTCGGAATGAAACAGCTGGGATTTTAGTACAGTGTCCGGATAAAATAGAGAAACTGAATAAATGATGAAATTCAGTTGCTTCAAGGGTGAAAAAAAGATTGACAAGACTTTGCAATGATGCTGACACAAGTAGGTGTTCACAACAAAGGCAATAATCCTCTGAATGGCTGCTTCTGACACTCAAAATGAACGTCAATAGATGGTTATACCCATGAAATGAATCTGTGGCACAATCCCATGAATGAAATTGTCATACCGCGATAGATAGAGACCACTAAACACACAGTGCAAAGGCTCCTTACAAAGTGCTTCTGAGAGCTGCTTGATCTGAGCTTTCCTCCCTTTGAGAATTCATCCAAGCCCATCGAGCAGTCGTAAATGAGCCAATTCAGGGGGAAAGACCCCCATGGGAACCTGCCCTATTAATCGTTGGGGGCCTTATGGGAAACAGAGCATCACGAGTCAGTCGGGAATAGTTAGTCAATCATTCATTCATCCATCCTAGAAGAGTGCACAGTCGGCTGAGCTCACAAGGAAAACTAAAAGTTGCCTCACACGCACACTAACAAAGCCACAGTCACTTTTGAACTAATGGCTCAATAATATCGTGGATTGCCGTTCTCTTGAGGCTTCTTAGATTTTAGCCCACAGGATGATGGAAGGAACTATTTTGAAAGAGGCCCTTTCGTCACGATGAAATGGAGGTGAGGCAATCATCTTGGTCTTGCTTGCTCATGACGACACGTTTTGTCTCTAGGTCTCTCTTTTTTGATGGATCAATCGACTTGAAGTGCCTCAGTTCCTCCTCCTCCTCCTTGTCTTGCTTCTTGTTCTTGTTCTTCTACTTCTCTTGCTGCCCTAGCTCTCGTGTATGGGGTGATTGGTGGTTCTGATGTTGGTGCTAGCTAGCACTTTGATACCTGAACAGGTCGACTTTTATCGTCTCCGTCGTCTTCTCTTGGTTTTTTCATTCACCTATTTTGGTTGGCCATCCCCCCTAGTGGGTGACGAAACGAAGAAAATAACATGGATATGATTTCAGGAAGCTCGGAAAAATTGAAAGACCTTCATTAGAGAGTGCGGTAGAACATGGATCCCGCTCATCATATTTGGTTTCGGCCGTGTCCTGAGTTTTAAATGTTATCAATAAGACAGAAAGAGAGATTCAAAGGATTTACCATGACTTGTATTAGTCACTGGTTGTGGTTGCCAGCCAGAGTTCTGTGTGTACACTTGCACAAGTAGTGGTACATGCACTTGGTTGATGTGTGTGTATGTGTGTGTTTGTACGGTTGTCTACGTAACATGTAACGAGTCTTTTTCTTCGTCTTGGGTCTTGTGTGAAGCCTGGAGATTGGAGAGTGATTGCGCGAACGAACCCAGGAGTGCAAAGTCGAGCGGAACGGATTGCCGTGCAATGATGGATGAGCCAAAGACAGAGCAGCGAAAGAAGAAGAAGAAGAAAAAAGGAAGAAGTAGCAATGGAAGCCAAATTGCATGTGGCTTCTTCTCCTTCTTCTTCTTGTAGATCGTCCCTAAGCTAGCAGACACAGCCCTTCAATGATGATCAGCACCATCAACATTTAAGCTTCTGTAAGTAGCAAGTACCAAACCCACCTTCTCATGAGTCCAAGAGAGACAGAGACAGAGAGAGAAAGACCACCGCAAAAACCTGAGCGATTTGTTTGCCACTCGCGTTGTAGATCTTCTGAAGCGGATCTCAATCAGTCGTTGTGTCAAGGGGGGGTAGTAGCTAGGGTAGCAAGGTAGTAGGTAGGGCTTTGGTCTAGCCACAATAAGAGAGAAAGAGAGAGACAGTTCAAATGACCTCCTGACTTGATCCCTTGACTAATGCCACCGGGATCGAAATACTGCCTACCTCGAGTGTCAAGGCCTCATTGTCGTACTCGTTTTCTTCGCTCTCTCGCCGTGTCTCGCCTAGCATTTTGCCACCAAGTGTGAGGGAGAAATTTAGGCTGGATCCAGAACAAATCGACTTCTAATTGGTCGACACCTTCCTCATCCAAGAGGAAAGACAAATTTGACAAGGTTTGATGACTCGAATCTCACACTCCTACAGACGGTTGAACCTACACACATACGTTCAGTACGTGTGTAGCTGGGGAAGCAATTATAACATGGGAACTTTTTTTGGGATCCCAACCAATTGCTTTAGGGTGTGTCGAAAGTTTGTAACTTGGACTCTTTAAGACGACGACGAAGAAGACGAAGACGCATGATGATGGTGACGGTTTGACTCAATTGCCTCGTCATGCTAGCATCTAATCCCACCTTATTTACGTTCTTGGCCAAGGAATATGGTTTCCTCAACGCACGCACGAACAACAACTACTTCTACCTCTTTTACTTCTAATCATTGTCAATCAATGGAGCCAAATTTGCTTTTATCTAAGGTTCTCCTATTAAACTCCACGTGTCCTTTCGAACCGTTGGTCGTTGACCATGTAACGGACCTGGAATCACTTCAAAACGACTGTTGCGAATTAATCACTTAAACCAATTCCAAAATGCCCGGTTTGTGCGATTGGCTGCAATTAAAATACCATCTAAAAGCAACTATTGTATTTGGGGGAAACTCTCGTACGAATTTAGTACCGTGTTTAGTAGTCAAGTGGTGCCTCATCCGATATGCTCACAGCTCTGACAATACAAACTCACTCTGTCCATATCTAGTTTGGGATATGTGTATGAGGGTGGTGGCTGCCTGGCTTCTCCGGTCTCTTGTGAATCTAACATGCAACTTTCCACCCTCGAGCTAATGCCTGAGGAGTGGTTTTTCAAGAGGTTTGTGGAGAGCCTCTCTCACCACCATAGGAAGTAGTATTCCTCCTCCTCGGTTGGTTCTCCTCACACCCACCAACTTCACCATCCAGTCATCACATTTGAAAGTCTCGGAAGTGCCGAAGGGGCACACATGTACACAAACGTTTATCATCACGGAGCCCTATTACTGAGGTTTGTGCCGATGACAGCTTGGCGACGAATTCACTTACCACAGTAACTCCATGAGAACGGGGACTGTCAACCACTCGGGAGAAGGACAAGTCAGTACAGGACATCATCAAATCAAACCACCCACCCACCCACGTATGAGTGTACTACGTATTTGGTACCAGCATTCCCAAATGCGGAAATGGAGATCGAGGAATCAGAAGCAGCTGGACCTCGTTATGTCATATGCAAGTACAAACTTTATGCAATCAGAGCTCGAGTGAGACGGTATGCTGTTATGGAAGGACTCCATTTGGATGAGGGTTGTGGTGGAACTCAAGTGGTTGATTCTGTTTGGATTGAGGGACAACTAGTCCCACTTTGGACGATGGCGCTTTCATTCAGTCCACTACCAACTAGTATACCGAAGGGACCATGTGTGTTGAAGGAAACATTGAAGGGTACTACGTATCCAGCGAGATGAAGAGTCTCAATTGGCACTTCATTTGCTCTAACTCTCAGATTTTACCAAACAAGAATAACAACAACAGCAGCAACAGCACTAATAACATCAATCTAAATGCTTTCCCCTACTTCAATTGGAATGAATGTAGTGATAGATTGGAGAAGAGAGTGAGAGAGAAAGTTGAATGCAGTTTAGGGATAACCAGGTCCGATGTTGAATATACGTAAATGTGTCATTTGTACGGTTGGATCCGTACAAAAGCGGACGATTTGATGACATTCCCCGCCTGCACTAATACAATACATTATCTCGATTACTCATGAATGTCAGTCACGTGTATTATTAGGGGAACTGGATGATGACCCGGGGATTCGGTAAAAGCACTCGCATCCGTTCTTATTCAAAGCCATGACATCCATTAAAGGCCAGAAACCTCTTCAACTACTTTTGCCTCGAATACTATACGCCCTACTATTCCTTTCATTTGATATTCCTTCAGAAAGAGTATTTTCAAGCATTAGATCCAACAGTCAAAGCTAACTAAAAGAAATATCTCGCTAAGAGGTCATCTAATGGAATGGATGAAAGTACAATAACCCTTTTGATCATGCACACTCATCGCCCAATAATAGAGGATTCCGAGGTACTTCAATGGCCTGTATTAGAGAGAAAATCAAAGTTAGATCATCCATTCCTCGATTCAAATTCTCTTCATCCGAGTCTGGGTAATCAAGATCCAAATATTATTGAGTTGTATGACGAAGACATACTCCCCATCACTATCATACTAAGGTAGAAAAAAGATGTTCTGTTGTACGTTTGTTCGTTCTTCTTTGGTACTCGTGGCTCGTACGTCAATCAATTCTCAGGGGGAGGAAATCAGGAATCATAATTGGAACCCACGTTGAACTTGAATTAGACCTAATTGCGAGCCTTGTGTGCAATGACGGTGATGATGGTGATGTCCTCCTGCTCCTCCTTCTTTTCTTTATTCTCTCTTTCTTTCTCTTTGGTTGGCAACTCCTCCTCTTCTTCTTCGTAGTCTCTGAGAGTATTCTATATTTTGCGGTCGTTCGTAGTTCATACTCAAGCCCCTCTAGGAGAGGCTCCATTGGGGTCATACATTTAGTGGTCCCCACTGGCACTGCGAGTATGATAATTGATTTGTCAATACCCAAATCAAGACTAAGGGGATACTTTCAAATGGACCCACCAACAAACAGCCAGCACTTGTCAGATTTATCGCCACATTTCTCGGATTGGGAACCACCAGAAGCCTTTTCACACACTCACTCACGAGATTCGCAAGTGCTTAGGAACAGAAAGAGTAGGTCTGCAACTTGCAAGTGCTGTCAAAGCCAGGCACAACTTGGGTCATATCCTCTAGAGCTCATGACCGTCCTCAGTACGTAGTGTAGTAAGTCACAAAATCTTGAGCTTTTCCTTATTGTGAGATTCGTTTGAACGGGCAAAAGCCGATGAGATTCGCTTCCATTTGTTTTCCGCTTTCTTTTATTTAGAGCATCAGGCTTTCTCATTCTGATAACAGACATGTCCACAATTAGAAGAAAGGTGCTATTTATACTTTTTTAGATGACATGTTTGGTCTGATCAAGCCCAGGAGGTGAGTGAGGGAGGGAGGAAGATGAGACCCACACCTCTAAACCTCTCTAAATCGGGTTGGTCTGTGAGTGACAGGTTGCACTCTATAGTGGAACCCCACGAGTCATACTAATGCCCTACCACCAAGTTGAACCACATGATGTCGTCGAACTTTCGAATAATACTGCACACTTAAGTGTTGTACCACTCGATTCGGTAGGTGGAAATCGTGGCGACAATCCAGTGTGAGGAGTGATCCAACAACAGCTCCACTAACACTCTCTTGCTGTAGTGTGGTAAGTAGTGAATTCTAAATCACGCACAGAGATGGATGATGATGCGTGGTGGAAGGATGGATGGATGGGTGGATAGATGGATGGATGGTTGAAGGGCGGAAGTGTCACATGAGTCGTTGTACTTATGTCATTCCCACTATACCTCAATCCTCGACTTGATGTGGCTGGAAGTCGAACAAGTCTGGATGGTGAAGTTGGTTGGTTTTTCAATGATCCAATCCCTTCGCAGTCGTTCCCTAGCAATTTCTTCCGCTGGAACAGCTAGTCTGCACTCAAAGGATGGAAAGAAGGAGGGGATCAAATGAAAAAAAATCTGCTACCACTACAGAAAGAGTGTTGGGATGAAATTAAATGGAGAAGAACAAACCCCTTTAATCGGGTACTTTGCAACCACCCCAATGAGGCACAGACCCACCCCAATCCGGTCCAATTCAGTCAGTTAAGCAGATCCCTGTGGTTTTCGCCCGCGACAAGAAGGAAGGAGAGAAAGATCGGGAGCAGCAGCACCCTCAAAGACAAATCTGCTTATGACGAAATCCGGAGCAAAATCATACTCACGGAAATATAATCCCGCCATGGACGTTTGATGACGTGACAGATTTTCAGAGCTTCCTTCTCAAATCTCAATACTCTTGCCGATTGCAACTTAGCCAAGATAGTCAGCTACCCAGTTATCAGGGGCAGCTCTCTCTCTTTCTCTCTATCTCTTTCTCCATTTCTCGATCCACCCAAAGCAACAAAGAAACCAGGTACTTATGGATTGCTGGTTGTTCCACTATCGCTGCCGTAGCCAAAACTCATGTTCAATGAGCTTAAGCATCGAGCACCGATGTTGATACTGTTGGTGTTCTCCTTCGATTTGGACCAAGACTCTCATAGTGGAGCTTTTACCACTGCATTAATGTTCTAGAACACCCGAGGAAAAGGAGCATTTGGTAAGAGCCCCTTTTGCCTATCATTCTCCTTCTCTGACTATACAGTATGTCGTATCTCCTTCGTCCAGCTGTTTTCATTCACACTGAACTCTAATCCGAGGGTCTGGATATAAGTCCAGATTTTTCCTCTTTTTCCACCGCCCAACAACCATCAAGAACAGCGACAGCCTATGCATAATCCCGACTCTAATAAGTACCCACTGACTGGCATTAAGTCTACTCGAAAACGAGAGCAGTTTGCAAAAGAAGACGACTGTTTATCAGATCAGTTTGACCTTGAACCAGACATTCATTCTGTTGGCACATCGATCAAGCTTTCCAAGTCTCGTTGGTTTCTTGATGGGGTTCGGTCCAATAATCGTTTCCTAATCGAGGTTCAGCTCCTTCGAGACACTCTACTGTATGGGGCCACAAATGATAGTCGATGCAGAGCTACTCATAGCATAGCGTAGTATACTCTAAACAGGGTTAATAGTCGGTGCACTGAGAAGTGACAGAGTAATTGGATTAGTTCAGCTCGGGTAGATCCTTCCTCAGTCCTCACTCAATCGGCATGCTGGCACAACAGTCCTCTTCGGTAGTATATGAACTGAGGGGGTGTCGTAAAAGACACTTGTAGGAACTGGCTAAATGGCATAAAGATCATTTAGATAAGTGTGGAGAACAATTTACTCCCGAGCTCATGTCTTCCGTGCGCATTGCCTTCGCAAATCCACTCGATACAAGTGCAAATGCTCATAGTGTTGGAAGGATCGACCATATTCACTGTGTTGCACATGCCATGTGGAAAGGTGGTGCTAAAGAGATCTCGTCACAAGGGCCATTACGAACCCACCAAACCAGAACGACCTTATGGATTGTAATTCTTGGAATGAACATGTAATGTGGTGTTGGATTGCGGTGAGAAAAATCCGGAAGCTCAATGGATAGCTGATGTGCCATGGTTTCACACCCTGCCATCACGTTGGCAACTCTAGCTAGTTACGAATCCAGGGAATCATTTTTCATATTCTTCAAGTCTTTAAGGCTCGACGCAGACTCTCCTCAAATGGCAAGTCAGAATGAGAGCCAGAGAAGAAAGAAAGAGAATCCTTTCCGGATGAACTCCTCCTCCTCCTTCCCCTCTTTGGTCGTCACATTTATAAAAAATGTAGCATTCCAGCCTTTGGCGCCAACGATAATTTGTTTTAGCTTATTTGAAAGTGTCAACAAGGCATCATATTTCGTTTTCTCTCGTTTCTCTGGACTGGAATTCTGTTTTTTCCTCTTTCTCCTTCTCCCCCTTCCTTCCTTGTTCCCTTCACTACACACACAAGAGTGTAGTACGTACACACTGGGCATGAACGAAATTTTTTTCTAATACTCCTCCTCCAACTACAATACTATATCCACCATCACCATACTCGAGGTTCGGTCCTCTTTCTCGGGTGGTTGTATCTTCGTAGCCATGGACCAGCATTCGTCGTTTGTTCGGTGTTGCCCAGATCCAAATTCTAAAGAATCTGAGCTCCACACCGTAGGCCGTACTATATAGTAGAATATGTGTGGAGTGTGTGTGGATGTGTGTAGAATGTCAGGATGTACAGTAGTAGGCTCAGAGTTGGAAGGGCGGAAGAGGCCGAGATTGGCAGCTCGACAGAGCAACTCAAAATGAGGCACTCACTCACTCTCTCCAGCTCTTTCTTTCTTTCGATCTGTGTCTCCCACACACGACCGAGAATGCAAGGGGATCCTCAATCCACCCGGACAAGCCTGTTACGAACGTGAAAAGAAGGAAGAAAAAAGGTTCGCTAGGGAGCCGAAGAAAAGAGCTCAGGGAACAGAACGAGGCGCCGATGACGATGACGTCGACAAAGACGACAACGGCCAAGAAAGGAACAAGAAGAGATGAAGACGAAGAGGAGAAGAAGGAGGGAAGGAGGGAGGGAGACCCCAGACATTCACTCTCTCTCTCTCTCCCACACACATCATACATCCCTCAACCATGATTCATCTCAATTCTATTCTATTCATCACTTGGAGAAGAGGGAATAAGCAAGGAGGGAGACGAGGGAAACTTGGAAGACGGGAACAACTTCAAGTATAAAACGCTGAAGGTGTATAAAGAACGGGGTTCATGTAACCTCGAAGACACACACGCTCAGAGTACATTGTTTTATCAAATCGCTGGAAGGAAACACCACAAACAGTTTTGGAAATTTTGCACAAAACATTCCGGACCCTACAAAAGTGGAATGGCCAGGTTTTTGGATGTTTTTCAGCCGGTGTGTGTCGACCCAAAGGGATTCCTTTCACAGTAGGAGGATGGGCGTCACCAACATGAAGATTATGTTCCTGTTCTAATACGCGTTTTCGTCGCTCATTCGTGTACATTGGCACTCGCATTTCCACTTCATAGTTCGTCAGTTATCAACAACAGCAATAATATACTTTGTATGTACATAATAGGGAAAGAAACCTTTGGGGCTGGCTGTCCGCGAAGTTGTTCAATTGTTTCGAGTGCAAACATTCCAGAGCCGCACGTTTTTCTTTTTCGCCTCCAATCAAAGAGAAGCCCACGAAATGACTTGTACCACAAGGGATCATAAAATGTGACAGGCCATGTTGACCTTTGGCATTGCAATAATTGGGCCTCCTATATCAGGTATCATTTCAAAAAAGGGATGTTTTACAATTGAACAATACATTTGAGGCG
>JAAGOF010000204.1:608260-622373 GCA_010645155.1 Tigriopus japonicus
ACTTTTACCACAAGGGATCATAAAATGTGACAGGCCATGTTGACCTTTGGCATTGCAATAATTGGGCCTCCTATATCAGGTATCATTTCAAAAAGGGATGTTTTACAATTGAACAATACATTTGAGGCGTGAGATAATGGTTAGTGAGCAACGAGTCTGGTCAATGTTGATCCCATTTCAAGCCCGTGCATAGTGAGTAGTCTTGTGTTGTCAGTGTCTATATGTGTCTTGGCACAAAGGAAGATCATTCATGTGGGAAAGTGTTTAAATTTTCATTGAATCTTTCAAAAAGGTAAAAAAGCTCAATTAGGGCCCATTGACAAGAGGGCTATTGTTTTACAAAAATCCTTTTAGGGAATCCTCTTCACCGTTGCCTTCGTTGTCGTTGTCGTTGTTGTTGGGTCTGGTGGTTCCTTAAAAGGCACCAAGAGGGTTCTTCTTCGTTCTTCTTCGTTCTTCGTCTTCATCCACTTCTACTAATTCTTTTGAAGAAGCATTCTTCCTTTTCAAAAGGAAAGTTATGTTGCCATAGCGAAGGCATTCATTAGCCTTGCCACAAAATCAATTCAAATGTAGAGCTCTTAACAAGTGGTAAGTGGTCGTGGTGGGTATGGTTGTTATTATCATTATTAGTGGTGGTAATAAGACTGCCACAATGCACTCACTGCCCGGTGGAGTGGCCTTAAAAGCAAATTATTGGCTAGAGCGAGAACAGGCATTATTATGAGCAACAGTTTTTTTAACAGCGCCTTCCCTCTATCTTTCTTTCTCACCATCCGGGAAAAAATCTAGGTTGGCGCAGGTCTCACTCCGTGATGATCTCCTCACCAAAGTCCTAAAGACGGTCAAGACGGAGCCTAGTAGCAAACTTTATTTTCCTTGGGCTAAGAGGCCCAAAAACCCAGCCCAGCCCACGTTCTTCCAAATTTGCCGACCGTCTCGTTGTTTCTGAAGCTCTCTCAAGAAATCAAGCTCGATCCAACTATGGATCGCCCCTGGCTGCAGCTACTCCTCCTGCTGATTTGGCTGCCATTCGTCCATGTGAGTGAGTGCGCATGTGTAGTACTGGCACCTTCTCTCTCACACACACACTCACTCTCGTCTCGAGAAAGAGAAGGAACGGACGAAGCAGGGCAGAAGGCAATGCCAAAGAAGCCAAAGGCGAAGGAGGGATGAAGAGCCAGAGAGCGAGGCGACACGGAAAAAAGGGTCCTCTTCGGGAAATGATGATGTCTTGGCGAGTGCGCAGAAACAAAAGGCGAAGATTTTAATTCCACGACGAGCATTGGTCGAGGCCGAGTCACGTGACCAGCGCTTCCTAAGGCGAATGCGGAAAGGCCGTTTTTGCTACCGCGGACGCAGCAGTTCAGACCAAAAAAAGTCACGGCACGTAGAACAGACCGACTGAGAAATAATTTTGAGTGGGGAAGTGGAACAAAAAAGTTTCCACTTTTATGTCGGATTTCCTTGGAGAAAAAGCGAAAAGTTCAAGTTTCGCCAAAGTGTGATGGCAAATATGACAAACGTGTATCCAGGCATCCAAAGGCAGACCTGATAAATTAGGCTCATAAAACTCTTGGGGGTATGCCAGTATTTGGGAATAGGCCACCTTTAAGACACGGAAAATGCAACACTGCAGGATCAATTTTATGAATGTTTACTACCTTATTTTAAGATTCAGCTACATTTATCATTTTGCTTACCAAATGTTTTAGTTCAACTACCATGCACCTCAATTCCAATCAAGCAGGTCTGATAATTTTAAATTTGATGTTAGATTAACCACAAGTCACTTAACACATCACATTCAATAAGGCAGTTGGTAGGCTCCCAAAGTTCCCAGGTTCGATTCTCCTTCTTGCCCTTTCTCAGGAAATTATCAGACACAAAATGTCACTAAAAGAATAAGAATAAGCCGGACATTGCACTTGACATTGTTTATTGTCATGTGTTTTAAAAGGGAATAAGTTTGTACTGCCATGAAACGTAATGAAAGCCTTTTCGGTCGAAATTTCGGTTATCCGAAACCGACAACAAAAATGTACTAGAAAGAGACTGCAGTACATTTTTCCTGCTCAAAAACCTATAAAACAGATTTGCTTTCAAATTCAAATAATTTAATTAGCCCCTCTTTTCCGAGGTATTTCAAGGTTTCGGTATCGGTTAAGGCCTTTTTCGGCCTAAGCTTTCGTTGTAGATTTTAACAGAACCAATACAGCTAAGATTACAGACACAAGAGAAACTACCAATTTTGTCCCTTAATTCGAAAGCCTTTGTGATAGATGGCGCTGTCAATGCTGGATTCTTCTTATTAAAGGACTCTCTTGTAAACGATCGACGAATCCCAACCCTAGCTTTTGTGTGAGGCTATGGAACTTGATTGCAAGAAAAATCATTTGTCGTCTTTCTCTTTTCACCTTCTGATCCAGCTCTATTCTCATTTCTAACATCTGGTTTCTTCTAGACATGATTCGGAAAAGTACAGAGCTTTGCTCAGACGAAAATTGTATCGTCCAACTTCTTTATGTTCTAAAGCACATCTTATAGCTGAGCAATCATAACTGATGGAATGTTGTCCCAGTTTGAAATACCTGATAAAATGTTAGTGGGAATTTTTCATTCTCTAAAAAATCATCTATTTAAATATGCTTGATCCATCGATGAAAAAGATTGATAGAAAGATTACAAACTGCCTTATGCCATGCTTGGATCGCTATTCAAACTAGTTCGATTCATTCCACGCTAACGACTAGAATTCGAGTGGAATTTTGAAGATTAATATTTCCAACTTTTTCGTCATCTTATAAATCTTTGATGTCGTTTAATTGGCAAAAATGCTCACACTTTTATCTTGTTGCTCAAGTCACCATGTCATATTTTACAATTCTGTGCTCTAATATTTTTTCACTTTTCTACAGAGTCCGTAGGAGGTACATATTGTCCATACGTAGTTAATCCTAAGGGTCTTTGGAGCATATCATAAATAAATCATCTGAGCCTGGTCAACGGCGCTGCAGGAATGCAACTACGAGGAAATTACTCCCGAACATTCACGAGAGAATTAGTATCCTGGAACATCCTTAACACCAAGATTTACAACCACGCACGTTCACGTGCTCTTTTTTCTTTCTTTCTCTCTCTCTCCCTCACTTTGGCGTTGTCAAGGTTTAACACAACAGTACTCAAGTGGGTGCAGTACTCTGCCCTTGATCGTGGTGAGGTGGTTCCGTGGGCAAGCACTAATTTGATGATTCTTTCGCATGCGATTCCATCATCAGGTTATCAATTGTGTTCCTGCCAGAGACAAATTGGATCAGCCAAAACCGTCGCTCTCTGGTTGGGCAGCTAGGCACGAGAACCATCACCAAAACCACCTTCATCCTCCTCACGAGAGAGAGGGAAACGCAAGACGACAGAGAAACATTCTCTGGTTCCGGCACCAAATATTCGTGAATGATATTCCAGGGCTCAAATGGAACACTAGCGTTACTTGGCCATGGAAATCTGTATTGATTTGTTTTAGTGTGAATAGTAGATTGGCTAAGTAAAGAAATGAAAAGGTTTCTTTGACCGATCAAGTGTGACCATAGACTCAGCCGTTCAGGGTGGATGATGACTGTCTGATTGTTGTGTTTCGTTTCTCGTTGATCTTTGGCTATGGTGACAGATCATCTCCTGTGAACCAACGTCACCATGATGGGAACGTAATACATCTTGATACGTCTTTAGAACGACAAACCATACATAGTACACAGTGCACAGACACACAAATCCATCATTTGAGAAGTTTCTTGATGAAAAGCAAATGATGGTTTTAATGGAAGCCACGATGATGGTCATGAGCAGCATGATGATGATGGTGATCGTCTTCATCATCATCATCCTGGTCTCTCACGGTGATGTGTGTGAATGAGAGAACTTGCACTTTGCACACACGCAGACAGCCAACCAACGAATAGTCAGTGATCATGGTAAATGATGTCATTTTCATTACAATCGACATTAAAAGACATTTCACTGAAGGCGGCCGAATAGTGAATGACAGAGAGAAGGAGATCGAGAGAGAGACCAGCCCTCCTGAGCATCACGATTACCGATTCACATCGCTCAACCTTGGTGGCTGAAGAGATCATTTCTGGGAATGATTACGGAACAACTTTTTGCACGCCTTCTTTATTGCCGTTTTCAATGAATTTCCTTTTCGTGGAATAGTCTACGTCTGTCTGCTATACCCTCTCCACGTAAAACCTTCCGAGTTGTTCCTCCCAAGTTTCTGGGCTTCTCATTAATCTGTTCCGAAATCTCGCTTAAGCGCGTCGGGTGAGCTTTTTTACTTCTCCTGCCCGTCTCTTAATGATTCGACGAGAAGGCTAATAATGGTAAAAGATATTCCAGGACCACTACAGTAAATCTACTATCCTGACAGGCGAAGTCGACTTCTTGTTTATTTAATGCAGGAGAAATGAGTTTGATCATAGAAGGATCTAGGGGAACGAACCTCTGCAGGACAGCCGCCGTTTTCTTTTTCTTCTTCTTCTTCTTCTTCTTCTTCTTCTTCTTCTTCTTCTTCTTCTTCTTCTTCTTCTTCTATACATGGTGGCATGGTAGCACTCACTAGCCAGTCACTAGTGAGCGGGGGAAACCTGTCTTTGAGTAACATCAATTTATTTTCGTGGTTCCCCCAACCAACCACTCTAAAATCGACCCAACAACAGCGACGACTACGACGAGGCTGTCGGATGGTCCTCTTTCTCTATTCAGAGGACCGTGAGTTGCTCTGCTCTTAATGGCCCAAGGAAAGGTTGGCTAATGGTTTTTGAATGTCAGGCTTATGTGTGTATCATTGCCATTTGATTGCCATCATTGAGCTCGATTTCAATTTGGTGGCCAGATAGATGGATGGATAGAAAGAGGAGCACACCGCCACAATACGGTACACAATTCCTTGGTCGTTGACGTGGTCACCGACCATCAATGATGTTTTTGGAGAAAATCATCTCCGACAACATTACCATTTCGCATCTGAAAGAGAGAAAGAAATAAACCATCGTCATCATGATCACAAACATCATGCGAGAACCCTAGGTCGATGGTACACTAGATTGTTGCTTGTTTGCTGGCTTGCTTACCTACCTATGGAAGCTGGTTGGTCGCTGGGAGGAAACCTGTTCATAATTTTGTCGTGTTTGGGCGGTCGCAAATGATCCTTTGAGACTGGAAATCGTTCACCTTTCAAAATCACAAGTCCGTGACAGAATTTTTTCCCAAATACGACTAACCAAGCAAGCAAGCCAACAACTTGCTGGCATAGAAGCACGGCCCTCAAGCTACTACCGGTTCTCAATTCAAGTTCCATACTGTGGCTTGAGATTCCCACCGCTTGTGACAGTTTTAATTTGCCTCTTGCATTCAGGGGCACGTTCTTTGAACATATTGACCCAGGTTAGATGGATGGATGGGATGACGGCTTATGGGAAATGGACTTGGTTTCTCGGAGTGCATGACCCTCCAAGAGGCTATTCATTATCATTTGAAGAATATTCTGATTATGAAGCCTTGATAACATTTACAGCCAAGGCATTCAAGAAGACAACAACGAGACTGATTGGACCAAAGAACATTGTGACTGAGGGTCTTGTGTACGAAGGTGTGTTTTTGCTGTTATCCTACATTTCTCATCAAGTATCGTCGGAGCCATCATCGGCTATGGTTTTTTTCTTTTTCCCCCACTACATACACTGCTGACTTGGTGCTCGTAGTATTACTACACACCCTACGTACTCTACGGACTACCGAATTGCGAGGGTAGTAGAGTGGTTGAGGCGATGACGGTGGTGGTGGTGGCACCAGTAGCAGTATCTTTAGGAGTGGAACCTAATTCTGAATAGCTACTTAATGAACCCCTCGTCGTTGGTTCTTTCGTTCGCCTTTGCCTTCTGTTGGTTGGTTGTTGGTCGACTTAGTAGCTCTCCTCGTCTTCCAAGTAGTGTGTCTTCGTTGCACTGTTCTCTTTTCCAACTCTGAAATACTTTTCGGTCGCCCTGTTCGATGTAGATCCGATCCAAAAGCCAAACGGGAAGAAGAGAGTGGAAAACTAAACAGTGGGACCACAGTTTACTTGGTCATCCACTAAGATGAAAAGTCTGTCGAAGGCCAAGTCATAGATGTTAACTTGGCAATTGTCATTTGAATCGATATCTCTTCGATGGATCTTGTTTTAAGGGATACCTTAAGAACATTTTGTATTCGAATTCCATGAGTAATCTACTGGCTCTTTGTCTGTGAATGGACGACTTGGTATGGTAGTGATGTTGATGAGGGTGCTCTCCTTCGGAAACTAATTCATTACTTTTGACACCAAAAGCCAAGGAAATTCCGCTGATGAGGAAATCCAGAGCAATTTCCCCAATGATTCATTAATGTTCCATTTGACACAATTGATTTTCCCCGGACATAATTATGTTGATACTTCATCCAGACTTTGGTAAAGAAACATGAAAAAACACAGAGACACCAGCCCATATTTGCCACTTCCGGAGAACATGGGTGGGTGAACTAATACTACTACATGGAACTCTCGTGATTTTGCTATGGAACACGTACTGGATCCTTTGCCCCTGTACCCTATTCGTTCCGCGCGTTATAGGGCAACACCATGTCGATCGTCGTCTGAAGCACCGAATCACAAGCATTGCCCCATATCTAGAGGGCTTCTTGTGGGTTGAACTATCGAGTTCATTTTCGACGATGATGATGATGATGACAACAACAGCAGCAACAACGGCATCAATGAGCAGTCGACAAGTGGGCAGTGGCAGTTGGCACTTGGTTCCGGTGGAACACAATTGGACACGGCTGAAGTTATGTTGTACTAAATTCAAGAGCTTTGAACACCAAGAAGGACTCAATCAATGCCAGCTCCGCAACGCAAAGGAGAGAGAAAAATATTCATGGTTCCAAGGGTGTCAAAATCATTTATCACTCCGTCCTAAAAGAAGGCAGCCCTCGATTCCCCCTCTGATTTTACGCAATGCATGATGAGCCACGATGATATGCGCCATAATTTCCTGGAACCTACGGGTTAATGCCAAACTCTATAAGATTGAGAGAGAGAAAGAACGAGGAAGAAGTAAACGCAGAAGAAATGAAAGTGGAAGAAAAAAGGGGCGACCCTCTTGATCCTCTGGACTCTCTGAGACTCAGGCAACCACATACGTACGTGACCAACTCATTTTCGCTCCCTGCTTGTTTTTGAGGTCAACAGGAGATCTCTTTAAAGGAGTCGTTTGCGGACGCTGAGCTCAAGTTCTTCTGGGTGGTATGCGATGGTGGCAAGGCGGCAATAACTCAGCAAAGCTTAGCCCTACTTACGAGTTACCCCATACGTGGTTGCATCGGATGGGTTGATATGGTATGTGGGTGTGTCCGGTGTCTTGTGAGGCCCCATGCTGCTTTGTGAATTAGAAGTCACCACTCCTATGTGCGGAACATTGTCCTAACCATGTCGTTTGATCAAGGGAGTATCACGATATCCGAATATTATCAGACTCTCTCTCCCTGCTTAAAGGAATGGATTGCCCCTCCAAAAACTTTGGGGAATGCCGAATATGCTCTTGGAAATGGTCTTTGTGAGTGACTCCTAAATTTGAGAGACAACTGTTTTTTATTCGGGGTCACGGTCAGATTTTCTTCTTTTTCAACCAAAGGTAAAATAAATGTCCAAAGACGACATTTTGTTCGAGTAAACAGAAGCCATTCATTCATGAGTTTTCTATGGGGGTTGCCCCATTCTCATCATGGTCTCCTCGGTGGGTAGGGGTGGGGGTCCGATCCGATGGTCTTAGTTGGTTGTCGTTCAAGCGAGCATGGGACAGTTCTCTCCTCAGCCAGAACACAGTTCAGCAATGCCAATGGCAGCACCACTACTTCCATCATCATCATCATCACACCTCATTCCAATAAGCCTCCCGCTGATCCAGAAACACCTCCATGCTCATTCATCTTGTAGGCTCAATGAGGATCGACAGTGGGCCATTGGACTCGAACGAACGAACGAACGAATGAACCAGACAGCCTGGGAGACTCGAACTCGTCCGACGATCTCACTAATATTTACTTCAATACGCGCTCTTGGGACCACGAATGCGCTGGACTTGTTTGTCTCGCTCCATAATTATCTGTGTACATTTCCGCTCATATTATTGTGGTTGGTCAAAAATGAGGATTTCTTTTGTTTCTCGGCCAGAAATGTCAAAAGGAGATACCCTAAATGACGCCTCTTTCAATTGACCCCTTGTTCGAATTGCCCATAGTTAATTCTGAAAAAGAGATGATTTCACCTATTCAGTGGTCCATGGAATGAGACAGACGAAGAAGACGGCGAAAAGGGCGTTTTTGGAATTGCTTGTCACACTGCAGAGTGAACTTATTGAACTTTCCTAAGTTCTAGCCTACGCCACTGGGTGAAATTTCCCGTCATCATCACCATCAGCAACAACATCACCATCATCATCATGTGTGGGTTCGCTTTTCGAGTCTCTGTGGCTCTCTCAATTACGTTATTGCCTATAGGAAATGCGGGAGATTCATTATTGGATGCGTCAAAGTCTAATCCAATCCATCACTCCAGTTTTGTAAAGACTCGTCAAGCCAATTCAGATCGACGAAGCCAACTTAGCTATGGAGCGCTGTTGGTTAAGCCAGTCAGGAGAAAACACACGTGTGTGTGAAATGTTCAAGCTCGAATTTAAAGTCACTCGGATTTAAGATGACACCTATTGCAGATTCAATTTGACGCCATGCGAACAACATGATGCGACGTAATCACGTCACAAAGACTGATGAGGATGGCCTATTTCAAGTATTTGTTGCAGTATCCGGTTACCTTAAGGTCCCAAGAGAATGCATCGAAGGTCACGAAATTGGCGGTGGATCAAAAGTTAGGGAAACATATGCGTCGTTCACGGTCCTGCATTTTGCTTCTACCTCATCGTAGAAGAAGTGATCTCGTTCTTGAGCCAAGACGAACACGACGAGGACGTCGACGAGGATGACGACGACAATGTGCACGGATCATCAGTCTTCACTTGATTTTTGGCCCCTTCAAGCCTCCTTGCTTCCTTGCCGACATGTCTTGTCCCCATCGTGGGTCCATGCCACATATTGTTCCACGAGCTGTCTTGTCAAAGTCTGACATGCCCCAAACTTTACTTTTTTACTTGGGATTTTTTTCTCCGTCGAAAACAGACAAGAGCAATGAAGGAGTTATTCAAAAATCAATTCAAGTCTCTTTTGGATTTCCCTAGGGGAAGTACGAAAGAGTCAAGACTCTTGGAAAAAAACGCGTGTGGTCTCCCTGTCTCTCAATCCAGTGAACATTCGTTAACCTCCTTGATTTCTCGGCTTTCAAAATTACGCATTGAAATGTACTCTGACTCTTTAAAAGCCAGGGAAAGTGGAAACACACTATCTCGGTCAACCTCTGCATCTCATTGACAATCAAGATCGTGAAGGTGCCAAGTTCCATGGAACGGTCGAATTCATTTTCCTCTTTTTGTTGGCCGGAAGGCTGGACCGTGCCAGAGAGAATTGAAATGAGTTGGGGAACATTCGCACACTAATAAAATATTCCATCTTTTTTGAAAGCCGTCCACATTAATTGAAACTCTTAAAATTCTCTTTCTGGACGACTCGAGAGAACGCATGCTCATGTTTTGCCAGAAGCCCAGGAGACCTCGGCATCCCCGAGAAACAGGAGCTGGGGCCAGATTTCTGAATAGAATTAAGCAGCCGGAATTTATTTCCACACTGGGGTCCGTTGCTTCGGGTGATGGTGGTGGTCTCGCTCAATCTTTCTCTTTCTCTCTTGGAATTGCTTACAGCCATCTACCACTAGGACCACCAATACCATTTGGTCGGTCTTTCAAAGAACCAAGAGCACGAGAAGACCTCCAGCGAAGGAACAAGGAACGAACGGCCCATCAGGACCATGACGGACTCCCTAGAGCTACTTACATTCCACCATTACTACCCATACTCACTCCACTCACATGACGTTCCAACAAACTACTACTTGGTACATGCATACTATGCTTCATGCTGCTGGCTGTCTCTTACTATTTCCACGTATCAAGTGAGGCTCTGAGGCTCAGAGTGGACAATGTTCCAATTTCCAGCGAAGGATCGAGCTTTTGGTGCCACTTCCGGCATTACGTTAGTCCGTGCAGTATATGCTTTATTCATGTGGTCGTTCTGAGCCAGCAAATGGGTTGCAAACCATTCAACCGCAGTTCCCCTCCCTCAGGGCAGCCCTCACCAAGACCGAATAAGACCAGTCACATGGCCAAAGGTCTTGAAGTTTTACCCAAAAATGGCGGCCACTCACGAAAACATCACCAAATTTTTAATCTGTCCCATTTCAAAACTTCCCTGGCTGTCGGACCAGGTTTGATCGTGACTCATTCGTACGTGGATCAATCTTGTCACATGAAAAAAAGTGTCTTGATGCAAGCCAGCGCCCTGATTTTTCTCCTTGGATGCACGAGAGGGCATTCTCATTGTCATGGGCACTTTTGATCGACGCTCCCATCACTAGGTCCTCTTTTTCTTCTTTTTCTTGCCATGGACTGCTGATGTGCCGTACGGGGATGTCTCTCTAGTCAACTCTCCTCCCCAATCGCCCAATCTTCCCCATAGTTCTCAACCACGAACCAAGTTGATCTCATCCTCATCCACGTAGACGTCAGCATCATCATCGTCATGATCACCCTGACTGGTTCTCTCCCTCACATGCACCCAGAAGATTTTCGTTCACCCCCAAAGCCTAAAGATTGGTTTACTATCCATTGCACGAATCCATAGAGCACCACAGCCCACGACATAGCATCACCCTGTTTGTTCATAGAGTATCGGTGAACTGTAGTACTGTAAGCGCTAAGCTGATAGTGAACGTACAACTCGGAGCTCATATGCGCAAGGGAGGGAAAAGAACAGAACTACAATGTTCACTCAGGCTTGAGTTTGATAAGCGTGTGAGATTGAATCCAAAGATTGAAGATGAAAACCAAGAACCGCATGGTCGTCGTGGTCGTGGTCGTGGTTGTTGTTGTTGGTAGTGATGTTAGAGGTGGTGGTCGTACTCGTCGTCGTTCCCTCCCCTCTTCGATCTTGGCCCACATAAACCATTGAGCTCAAATAATATGTCTTACATTTCTATTCACGATTTCATTTTCGAGTTTCCTCTCCGACTTTGTAGAGTGCTCCCGTTGATATTTCACACGTTTCCGTCTCAACTACTTTCGGTCCATATAGACTCGTGGAGTGAAATTGATACTCTTCTATCCCTCTGAATTTTGTCCCGATGTGGGAAAGAAATATTGGTTCGAGCCCAAAGTTCTTCAGAAAGTGTCTAAGCTCTCCTATCCCCCTCCCTCTCTCTCTCTCAGTAGCACATAGTACATTTCCTATTTCTGGCACGATGCAATGCAGATTCCGTTCAGTGACGACTACTGCATAGTGATATGTCGTATGGCGAGTACGATAGAAGTCAGAAATGAAATGAACTGTTGGAGATAAACTTGCGTTGGGAGTGCACGCGTAGCCGTCAATCAAAGTGAATATTGGCTCATGTTCCGGAAGAGTACTAGCAAGCATCCTCGTCCTCGTCTTCGTGCTCCTTTTTGCGACCCCAGACAACATCCCAGGGTCCCCTCCATTTGATCTCGTTCTCTTCCAGTCATCATCGTGTTCTTATGTGGCACCCATGCAGTATGTGGCCATCAGCATATTATTCCCCTTGATCCGGGGTTTCTTTCTCCCCACTACAAGAATCAATTCCCGTTCCAACTTCTAACTTTCAACCAAACCGAGAACATCAAGGAGAAGAGACCCAAAGAAAAGGAGGACGGAAGGAAGGAATAGAGCAGCTTTTCGATCTACTACTTCGTCAATACGGCTCAAAACGGCTACGTTTATTGGGAGAATACACATACACACAGTCGAGATTCCAAGTACGTCATCGACTACTCTGCACTACGACGATCTTGAATGAAAAGAGAAGAAGCCTTCTTCGGATCCGTTCATATCATTGGAAAGCGGCGTTCATCGAGTTTTCCATTTGAGAAGAAACACATATCCGAAGAGAAGAACAAACAAGAGTGGTAAAGCAGGAGCTAGATGAGGAGGCTATTTCAGACTTTCCTTTGATTGGAATCATAGGAGGAAAGTGAATGAGCCGCTAGTTATTTCAGAGGGATACGGAGACTTTGTAGTACGTTATTCGCTCAGAATGTTATGTTTATTAAACCGATGATAACGAGTGCAGTCATAAATTTCTTATTTACTTTATTTACTACACTATTGAAAGTTCGTACCAACATAATGAAAGTACTTTTTTTTGAAAAGAATAAACCGGGATTACACCAATGTCAAAACAACAATCGAGTCTCTTTTTTTGAAAGCTGAATTGACCTTAAGGAGGAACCGAATCGACTGTAAATATTACAAAAAAGTAAATATTTGTAAAATGTATGTCAGTACATCACCACCCATGAACAAAGCAAGATGTTAGGGGACAGGCAGGCTCAAGATCCGTTTCACTGCTTCAGTTGAGAGACCAAGTTGAAATGTGACATCAAAGTTATCTTCTAATGACAATCATTACAAGCTCTAGAGAAGCAGAAGAAGAGAGGAGGGCAAAAAATGTTGCGTCTTGTCGTAGTAAATATGAGTGTCACTTGGGAAAGCCAATCCAATACTTGATTGTCATCATCTCGTGCAATGCTCAAAACAGCTGAATCATCTTTCGTTTTTCTTCTTTCCACCCTGGATTTGGATCTAAAACACTAGAGGAAAAAGGAGCCCTCGCCATAACGTCAGGGAACAACAGTAACAAAAGCCAACGATGCTTCTTTCAAAGTTCAGAGGGTGGTTTATTCTCGCCAAATAATTTACGATTTATGAGTGTCTAGCCCACCCAAAAAAGCAACCCAGTATACATGTACGCGTATCCACAGAGGAACTACTGCCCTATCCACAACTTACGTATATGGGATGTGCATTGTGTCGGATTCGTGGACCCGTAATACATGCAGATTTGAGTTGCCCCTCAGACACACTGCTAGATCGGAAAAAGGTAACCAACCCGTTAGCCCAAATGGTTGGTTGTACCAAGAAGAAGTGGTGGCTTTGTGCGCAGAACTGGCCAAAAGCAATTCACCAATTTTATAACCTCCAATATTTTTCAACTGCTCGCTGCCTACTTTGCCCTTCCTTTCAAACACTATGGAGCGTTCTTATTAAGGTTCAAAGTAGATCGGCGCTTCTTAACCTTGGCCGCAACCATAACCATAACCTTTGGAGCTTGTTTTGACATCCAAATAAGCCGTTTGGGATCCTTGTCAACTAGTCAAGTGAAAAGCTATTCCTTGGGTTGGTTGCCATATCAGATCTAGTCTGGTTTGGGAGTACTTTAGTTGATATGTTCGATCCAAACTAAAGTTTGAATGCAGCAACCGGAAATTCAGCCAGTCCGTCAATGATTTCCCGCTTTTCCCCGAGCTCCGTCTTCGCTCCAACGGCTCCTTAACCGAGGCTACTACTCCTACGCTACAACTGCGACCATGGCAATCTTGCGGGTGAGATGAAGATTGGATCGCCGTTGAGTGCCTCCAAGCCCATCATACACGAATCTATCGGCCAGGAAGGGAGCCGACAATGGGCTGACGACAAAAGGCAATCCGTGAGGAGCCCACATTCACATGAGAACTGAGACGGCCGAGATATTGCGGACCTGCGGACAAACTCCACGAAGTTCACCGGCTCCACCAACTCTGGTCTGAAAGATGGAGATGAGGAGAAACATTAGATATGCCTTGGGTGGATGAGTGTGTGAGTAAGGGTGTCTTTGGTTTGAGAGTGAGTGAGTGAGTGGGATAAGAGCTGGCTAGGAGTAAAATGCTATTCGTCTTGAATGGCTTGTGAATGGTGGTGTCGTCGACGACGACGTCTTCTAGAGGCAACTTTCCTCCCATTGGTCAATGGCTTGAGCAAAGCAAGTCCTCCTTGACAAAGTGGGCCGTAGATAGATGGAGGTGCCCACCACCACAGCACATAC
>JAAGOF010000204.1:622424-660414 GCA_010645155.1 Tigriopus japonicus
GACGACGTCTTCCAGAGGCAACTTTCCTCCCATTGGTCAATGGCTTGAGCAAAGCAAGTCCTCCTTGACAAAGTGGGCCGTAGATAGATGGAGGTGCCCACCATCACAGCACATACATACTGCGAGTACATACGACGTGTGTTTGCTGAGCTACCAGTAGATGAGAGTTCTCCTCCTTGGGAAACAACCAGCAACCAGCAGTCGGCTAGCCGCTCATGTGCTACTTCATGGTTGGGGCTCATATTTCTGGGCGGAGGGGGTTGCAACTGCTGACACCTTCGGTGCCCACGCTGAGAGCCCTACGAAGGGTCCGTAGAAGTTGCTGTTGTTGTTGTTGGAGTGGGAGCTGATTGTTAGAGCAGAAGTAGTAACAGCAGTGGTGGATCAAGTGGAAGTAGTTGTTGGAGAAAAAGAAGTAGAAGATTGGAGGGCATGCTCAAGAATCTCTCTCTCCATGGATACTGAAGGAAGGAAGGTGGACAAAGCCCGTTGGGATCCAAGTTTGATCCCTGGGCTGAGAGGTGGGTCGAAGCAGTCGCTTTTGGCCTGAACAAGGAGAATGAGAAAGAGCGCGAGCTGGTCCCTCGAGTTCTGACTTACCCTGGCAAGCTTTGGCGAAGTCGGGTGGGAAATCTTCCAAGCCTTGGCGATAACTTCGCTAAGACCGAATCTGCGACAAGCGCTCTTCAATGATTGGGAGCTTGCGCGGCGATTTCCCTTTGATTTCTCAGTCCGACGAATTCTGCGCAAAAGGCGGGAAAGTGGTGCGAGCGAAAAGCAACCACGAGAAGACTGCCCTCGCAACTAACAGGCTGGCTTGTTGAATGGCTTGCTTGCTTGCTTGCTGACTTGCTTGGGTGCGTGCATGCGTGCGTGGTAGCTGGCTGGATTACTCTGTGAATCGCGATCGGCCCTAGATTTGGTGCAAGGATGGCCAAGTCCATGTCGAAGAACAGCGTATCCCGCAGTCAGTGATTTGGCCCTTTTCAAGCACATGAGGCCAAAATTGCTTACCACAAAAAGAGACAGTGAGAATCGTAGTATCAGTGATCTACCAATTAATACTACTAGTATTATCAATATAAATAATATTAATCATTTACGATATCTCGTTGGTTTTGCTGTTTTGTCTACGAGTGCTCAGGACACGAACAAATAAGTTAAAGTGCAGCATCGTGGTTCATCGTCCCTCCATCGTTGTTACCGCCATCATCATCCTTTGGGTGCTACGTTTCTGAATCTCTTCTCTCAAGGACCCGTCTCCGTTTAACCGCCAAACTGACGGCAATACGAGATACCTATGACTACCCGGACTACGGGCCCACCATCGGCTATCACAATGTGCCAAACAGTGGTGGGGGACAACACAGTCCCGGTGGCATGCTTGCCATGGAGTCCTCCCCTGACCTGAAAGGAGAATATCCCAAGTACGGCTCGGGTCCGATGGGTCCATCGGGCACGTTGACCTCCTTGGGATCACTGGTCTCGCACCCCTCCCACACCTCTTCCCTGTATTCAGCCGCTGCTATGGCTGGATACGGGAACTACAGCCATCATATACCTCCAGCTTCACATTCGCCCACAGACTATACCAAATCCACCCTTTCTCATCACCAAACCCAGTTGCCTCAAAATTCGCCCACTCTGTCCAGTGGTTCGGGCGGTCCATCGCCCACCCCCTCCCATAACAACAACATCAAAGGACTGGGATCCAAGGCTCAAGACGATAAGAACAACCCGGATCGTGTGAAGCGACCTATGAATGCTTTCATGGTATGGAGTCGTGGGCAGAGGAGGAAGATGGCTCAAGAAAATCCTAAGATGCACAATTCGGAAATCTCCAAGCGTCTCGGAACGGAATGGAAGACTTTGTCAGAAAGTGAAAAGCGACCTTTCATTGACGAGGCCAAGCGACTACGTGCCCTCCACATGAAGGAACACCCTGATTACAAGTACAGGTTTGTTTTTACTACGGAGTTGCGCACTAACACTTTCGAAACTTTCTAGAATTACCACAACAGCAACAGCAAATGTAATCAACTGCAAAAAATTGGGATTTCGCTTAGTTCTAGCCCGCCAATCAGCCATTCAATTACTTGGTTTGAATCTCAATGAATTAGTCGGCCAATCATCTCGCGTTCATTAGCGCTCGGGATGGCAAAGGTAGTTCTCTAATATTATTCTTGAAACCGAAAATCAAGATACCCGCGTTAACTGCGAGGCCATTACGTAGATGGAAGTTAGTCCCGAACAATTTGGCGGCGGCTAGTCTAGGCAAATCAACTTTTGTGCCCAGATTTGGGTTTTGGATTGTTCTAGCTTGAATGTGAGCATTGAGGAGCATTCAATAACAGTAGCAGCAACCACTACAAGTTATTTGCCCTTCATACTGAAAAGTAGCGGCAAGTTCGTTTTCATTCATTTAGAGACAAATCTGAACCAGATTTGGAAACATCCCTACAATGAGGCATGTTTATTCATCGTTTGTCTCTTATCAAAATTTGCATTGTAAAAATTGATACCCATCTTTCGGTATTTGAGAGCCTAGTAATGCTCCCATTTCACCTGGGCTCGGACCAAATTCCATTTTCATTCTCTCGTCGGAGAAGTTCGTTTAATATTCCACTTCCTATATTGTTGTACATTTCCAAGTTTTCACTTTGAATGTGCGTCAACCGCAAACCTTGTAATTGCATTGAGTTTTATGGTAGTAAGAGTCATTACGTTCAGACTTGTGTTTGAAGTCTGAAATTGTCTTGTTCACCTTTGATCCGAGCCCAGAGTCTAGAAGGTTTCGAAAGTCCTTACTCTGCTTGATCAAGTTGGGAATTGCTTGCTTTGACAAACTAATTAGCACGATCGTCCCTCGTCACTCTCAATCTAGGATCACATCGGCGTCAAATTGGTTCTGGCGATGGTGATGACAACAAGATGGAAAAGGGGAACGAGGGACAGATCATTAACAGTATTACCAACATTTCCAACTAAAAATCTTGGACACCTTCGCTCTCTTGATTTAACCATTTGTTTCCTTGGGGGCATGAGACTACTAATGCTAATGATAATCATTATTATGCGGATCCTTTTACCATGGCTTAAGTTCGTTTGCTGTCTTATGCGGCCAGGGTCCATTGCTCTGTGGTTGTTTGTTTGCTTTTTTTCAAGTCAATGGAGTCATTAACATTCTTGGTGTTTAATTTCCTACCAATTCTGGACACTCACTGCTTATGTTCTTTGGACAACCAAACCACTCACCATCTTTACCGCTCTAAGAGCCACCATTTTTTTACTACGATTGCCATTACTACCACCACTCCTCATACCACAACGTTACTATTACTAGTTCGTTCGCTGGCTTTTGTGCGTGTTGCCATTAGCAGCAATTAACACACATTAATTACCTAGCAATTTGTTGGTTGTTGCTCATGCTTGGCGTGCTTTGGCCATTTCATATTTTTCCCTCACTCCTGTGTTGCTCGATTGTGGTAATTGCTTCAATTATTTCCATGACGTTTCAGCGATTGAAAGCATTTGAGAAATGAGACCACTTCATTTTTCCCTTGCAGGCCGCGACGAAAGACCAAAACGTTAATGAAGAAAGAGAAATACCCGCTAACTGGCGGGTTAATACCCGGAGATCCTTCCCGAGCTAACTCTCAGTCAAGTGCAGTGGCGGCGAGAGACATGTATAGCTCCATGAACGGGTACATGCCCAACGGGTATCATGGGTACGACCCAAGCATGTACAGTCAGTCCCCGTACGCTGGATATGGCCGATACGATAGCATGGCGGCCGCAGCGGGCATGTATACCTCGGGCTCTAATGTGGCATCTTCATATGTGAACGGTGCCTATTCAGCCATGTATGGCGGCTCCAATCCAACGGGAGGATCGGGAAGCACGATGGTGCCTGATGGTTCTCCGTATGGTTCCATGCACGGAGGCAACATTAGTCCGGGCCAACAACAACAGCACAGCCCTGGTTCTGTCAAGTCGGATACCGGTGTGTCCATGCCCTCAGAGTCGCCAGGTGCTTATGTGAAACGGGAGGTCACTCCCCCTGCTGGATCCGGGGAGCATCCTAACCATGTACCACATCAACAAACGGATCTCAATCGCATGATTTCCATGTATCTCCCTGGAGATGCAGCTGCAGCGGCTGCGGGCGATCCCAATGCCCAATCTAGGATACAATCAATGTACGCAGGCCACTACCAAGCCATGGCTGCGGCGGTTGGACCTCCCCCACCCGGTCATCACCACCCGGGTCATCCATCCGTGGGATCGGATCACATGAGCCATCCTCAAATGTCCATGGCCCATATGTAGTAGTTAAAGAAGAAGAAAAACCAGAAAACAACCGAAGTCATCCCCAACCCGTCGTCATGGGCACTATGTGTCTAAAACATATTCGATACACGCTCGAATCCATCGAGGATCAAACCAGACAGCTCCGTCAAGAGGATTCGAATTTTTGAACACCACCTGCAAAACCCAGAAGTAACGGCACCACAAACAACAACAAATCCTATTACGATTAAACTAATTCTACTTTTCCCAAAGTTCCGTCTTCAACGCCCGCTACCATCAACTTCGTCGTATGTATTTTCAACATCAGTAACACCAGAAGACGAAAAAACAAGAAATTTCATGACGTTGATAATCTGATACGTAAATGCTTCGGGAAATCACTGTGATATTTGTTTGTGGTGTTGTCTCTAATCCGACCGAACTGCCTGAAATCTACTACAGACTGAGGAGAGAACTCTGTACCAACCATCCATGACAATGCTGCAGATGAAATTTTAAATCATTATGAAAGAAACACGGCACTTTCTTCAGAATTGCCACAATGTGCTGAATGATATGAGAACATTAATTGGTGAAAGCCTTCAAAAACTCCTGCAAATTTTGGAACAAGAATTCAATCACATCTTCATGCGAACCTTCGGTCTCCACTTTTCTGGCTCGAGGGTTGCGGTTGATTAAAGCCGGGCGTTTGACGCCGACATTCGCCGTTTGAAAGAGAGTGACGGAAGACGCGCAACAGAAGCCGAAACGGCCGGTGAAAAAAAGGAAAGGCGATTGGGATCCTGGTCAAATTGAAGACGGAACTGCGGGAACTCCAGAGATCGAGACGGAACATGACGACGAGAAGAAATCCATGGAAGAATGAATGACATTTGCGAAATAAATTCCAAATTTCGCACCAATGAGTGGAACAGAAGAGCGTTTTCCCAACTACTACTATGGCTATTATTATTCTTCCTCCTCCTCATCTGGCACACAGCTAAAAAGTACAACCACAAGTCACCGATACTTGTGAGCCATGACCGCACTTCCGAGATTAAGACGCACGAATGCCCTTCCATTCAATCTCACCTCTTCAGTTTTCATTCGTACATTCTGAATGACGAGTTATTTGTTTGTATGAATTCAGCCCCAAGAAAAAAAGGAAACCCACAAGGATTCGACTTCGATCCTTTCTCCCAGACCAAAGATACCCCTCTACTTCTTCATGATCATCATGGACTTCTGGCTTTGATCTTAGCATTATGATTATGCTCTTACTTTTTTCACCCAATTCCTCGAACTGCCCTAAACTATAAAGTTCTTGTTTCGGTGAGAGAACCTACTGGCTTATTTGATTTGATTTGGCCAGTACAATTTCCTTGGAAGCTCTTCTTCTTAACCTTCTCTTCTTTATCGCCATGAGCACTACCGCCAAGATTGACATCAACTTGGTCTTTGTGTTTCTCCGTCAGCATCAAGAACGCCATCTTAGTCGTCTTCTTCGTCGTCGTGGTCATCTTCGTTGTGTACGTCATCGTCGTCGTCGTTGTTGTCGTCAGGATCCTCATCCTCATCACCTCCACCATCACCACCACCACCAAAAAACCAACACCACTTCCTCCACGGAGTGAAGGTGCATCTTATCTACTTACTTACTAGTTCTCATGTCATGACAAGGCAGCTTTATCCCGATGGAAATTTGAGAGTCGATCGACGGGGGAAAACCGCGGGGAACACACCCGGCTGGGGGAAACAAACGGAGAGCACTTCACAAATGTTATGTTCCACTTTGCGTTGTTCTCTTTGTTGCTGCTGATGAAAGTGACGAAAGAAACGGTCAGGCAACAACGGCAACCTTCATAGTTTATATTACAAGAAAACTGTTTGTGATGTGTAAATATTTTATACATAAAAAGAAAAAAAATGAAAACGTTAATCGCCGACGACATAATTGCCAATTTGTGGGGCATTGCTGCCGATATGTCCTTGAATAGAAAAAAATGAGGCCTCCCTCCCACTCAACATTCGTTTGTCGTGATGTTGTCGTTGGTCCATCAAGAAGCTCTGGCCTCCTTCAGTCCTCCGTGTGAGAGTTTGTGTGTGTGGAAACAAAGGTGAATCATCAACTTCGTCGTCGTCTTAGTCCTTCTCTCAATCGTTATCTGTCGTCACGATCATCAGTACGTGTACTACAAGAGACGCACACACACAAGAAGAGGAACTAACTAACTAGCTGATCATCACAGACCATTGAGCCCATTTTTTGTCCCCCAATAACATGAAATGATTGGCCTAAGTTCATGATGCCGACGCTGGCTGAAGATCCAATCATGCCATCCCGACCCCACCCAATATCTCACTTACCAAAACCACCACCCCACACCATCAGCCCAAAAATTGTTGTAAGTTTTATAACCCAGTTCACCTTGATTGTTTCCGTAAGAAGAGCCATGAATGATTTTCTTGAAATACAACACACCAACATTCTTTTCAACTTCAAGACGGAGGAATCCAATCAATCTCTCATTCTCGAACTCGTTGCTTGCCCACAATCTAAAGAGGGCCAATTCGTAGGTTAGACAACCCCTGCATTTCGTGAGAGTAAGCTCTGAAAGGGAAATCGATAATTCTTAGCTCAGACAGTTGCGTAGAAGGCTTAATTCTGCAATAAAGTTGGCATAAATAAAAAAACATGGAATGCAGCCAATGTACTTTTTATAGGATTTTTCAGGTGTGAGCTAGTTCTTTACATTTTTGATGGATGGATCTCTGAATCGAAATACTAAACATGCCCTAAATTTCAATTTACCTACTGTGTCATGTCCGTTTAGAGACTCTTTGAATGTAAAGAAAGGATGGGAAATACACATGTCAAAAGTAAGTGTTTCCGTTGACTATAGCCGTCAATTGAAAAGGCAAAAAATCCGAAGTAATTTTGCTGATCCCCATCAAACTTAAACTTGCATCAAATTCGTGATTAAAAGTTGAAACATAAGGCAAGGATCACTGATGTATTATTCTATGATTTCCTTGCATAAGGTTATAATGTGGCACATTTACCAATTGATTTTCTTCAACACCCTCAATTTCAAGTTCAGAGAAAAACGAAATACAAAGATATGTCCTCTTTTCACATGTTTACTCAATAATCAGTTAGAAAAGCAAATGGCTGAAACTGCAATAATGCACTCTGCTCCAACAACCAGAAGTGATATAGGCCCACTGAAGCTTTGAAAGAAATGCCTGACGATGCATGTAGAGCTTTGGTACTTGTGAGGTAGTGCATACTACGTACATACGGAGACTTCAGAGTGTGTCTCAGATTACGATGTTCTGCCTCAAGAAGTTCGCCAATCTTGATAAGAGTCTCGACGATCCGTGGATGGTTTCCGACTTACTTCTTCAGCTGCTCCACTGTTTCCTACTTCTCCTCCTCCTTCTCTCATTTGAATCGAGGCATGGTCATGGATGGTTCCTTATCGTTCCAGAAAACCATGTCCACCCAAATGGATGGATGGAGTGCTGCTGATGCTAGCTAGTGAGTGGTTCGTTATTGAAACGAACTAGTTCATGCCATATTGAACGCTCTGTTGTCCAATGGACTTGAATCGGTTGTGAAGATGGATTTTCATGCCAATCTCGGCAATAGTCAACATCTGTGTATTGTGGTGTAGCATGCTTGAAATCAAAATTTTCGACACGCAATCGCTCTTAAGAAACCCAGTGGAACATGTATCCTTCCTTCCTATTTGATTCCCTTCAAATTGTGGAAGTCTCAAGCACTCCGTAGTTTTCATTTATGTCGAGTTGAGTTTGGCAATCCGTGGATGAATGAATTCAATGACATATTCTCAAATTAGAAGGTTGGTTTCCACTCGGTAGGAAGTTTCAATTTCTAGCATGCAATCGAGATCTTCACAGTTCGACTGTCATTTCAAAGGCTCCGTTGATCCGTTTCAATCAAAACGTGTGACCAACTCAAGAGCAGTCAGTCAGTCAGTCAGTCAGCGTGGTTTTTGGTTGGGGAAAAGAGCGGCAATCAATTCATAATTTGAGTGAATCAATGGATGGTGGTGGCAAGCCAGGGTCGATCCCATAATTCCTTCACCGGGCTATCATTATTACTTCGTGCCAAGTCAACATTTACCCCAGAAGGGAAAGACACAGAAATGTAGGAGTCAGTCGTCGTCCTCTCTGTGTGTCTCTTTGCCTCCCCTCTAAAGTCCCTCCTTCCTTCCTCAAGTTTTTTCGTCGTCCAGAATCTGCTAATCATGTCAATGACAAGTCAGCCTGGAGGCTCTTCTTCCCAATCCCAACCAAGTTCCAACCCTCTACTTAAGGCGATGACAACTGGAGTTTATCAACTGGAGCGCAAATGCCAATTGAGTGTGTGGACGTATATATTTTTCATGGGAAATTCTCTCTTCATTTCTTTGATTGGGTATCCGGTAGGCCAGTAGACAAACTTTAATCTCATCATACCGACGGATTAACTACTATTCTAGAATGGCTCTGACAGTCCAAAATGACTACATACAAACACCTCTACAAACATCAGGCCCTGGTGACAAATTTAGTTCCTGAAAGTCGCCGTTTCACAGAGAGATCAACCGATTCATTCTGCATCTATTAAAACTACGTAGGTGAAGAGGGCTGAGGGTAGAAAACTATTTTACAACAGGAACAACACTCGATCTACGTACGCTTGCCGTCGGTTCATGCATGAACTCCATCAAGATAGTTATCCAACCTAAAATCAAGGTGCGGCCAAATTATCAGGTCGCACACAGACCAGATAACAAGCTCCTCCGAAAAAATCATGGACAGGGTGAACGAAAAAATTGCTGAACGGACCATGGAATTGATGCCAAATACAAGGTGACGTGTGAGCTTCTTTGTGTGCTCAATGTGGGTAGATTTGAATGGGAGTCTATGACAAAGGTTCACTCAGCTTTCATGGATGTCTTTCTTCATCACCCTGTGCTTGGGTTACTGTGTTACTGTACTGACAGCACAATTATGGCACAGTAGGCACCGGGTGTAGTACTGTAGCTTGGTGGATGGAGCTTTAAAGCAACAGGAAGGAAGCAAGCCGAAATCAAGTTGACGCATGCATTTCCTATGATAATCATCTAATTCTGCTCCACCGTGAACAATTGCTTCCGAGAATGGCCCAGAGGTTGCAAAAACTTTGTTAAGGTGCATTAAAAATAATAATCAATTTGAAATTGTTCAAAAGGGTTGAATTAGAGACACTAGAAATCCCTAGAGCTGAACTATCATTTTTTAAAGCCTTGATAGAAATTAAGAAAAACGAAAAAGATAAGAAATGAATGAGCGGATCTAGGAAGATTCAAACAATTCAATGGACAAAGTCCATTTCTACATCAGGTTTGATGATTTGGAAAAAAGCCAAAACTACTCGCAACTCAATATCGAATCAAACGATGTTTGAAACGTCACGAAAAAATGCATCATGATTACAAAATTATCTACATTCTCATTCGTATCCCCTGAACTCGCTTGGACATAGCTAAAACGCTAAAACACGTAGAAATCCCAACACATCTGTTAAACTTTGGCTCCATCCACCAAATACGAACATCCAATGCAGTTGGGAAAAAACATCGTCCAGTTAACGGACAACTTTGTTTGAATTAGGGATCTACTACTCTGGCCAAGATTGACAAACGAGGATAGGAGCGAGGGATTCGCTTCAAACGGTTGCAAATATTCAAGTCACGTAAGTCTTGAACTATGGAAGGTCCGTCGTAAAGAATGGTTTCCTAGCTTAGTCCGTAACTCGGTAGCATGGAGCAATGTCGCCGTGTCAATGTTGAAATAGCACCCATTTCTCCCCAAACCATCTATCCCCCTTCAAATGGATGTTCTACGTCTGTCTGTCCAAGGATATCATACAATGTTTCGTCCATAGCCCATTGGCAGCGAGAAGCAACATGTGCAAAATATAGTGCTTCCTCGCTTTCCCCGTCTTCCATTCACAGAGATTTTAACGCACCATTTCAGTCAGGAGGGGCTTGGCAGCTATGGACATATATTAGACATCCGTACATGCATGGCATACCCATACAATGAGTGTCAGTGTCCTGGCCCAATTGCAGAGTCCCACTTGCTACCTACGTACGAAGAGGAAAAGTACCACCATCCATCCCAAATTCGCCCTGTCCACGTATCCATGTAACCATCCATCTATTCCAACGTGTGGTATCCCCATCCCTACTCCACGCATGCTTGCTTGCACTCTTGGGAAGGTTCGCTTTTGAATCACCATTTCATACATGCCCATACGTGCAGAGTTCCAATGAAACTCTCACGAGGACTTGGGGCTGGAGTTCCCATCAAACCGGGAATAAGCGACAGTATCTTGTACTCTCAGTATGGCACGGATGGTTCAAGGGCAGAGATGTTGCTCTCAGCTCTCTGCTCTTCTTCTTTTTCTTTCTCTCCTCCTCCTCCTCCTCCTTCTTCTTCTTCTTGGCTGGGTCCAACGTCGACAAAGGCCACGAAAAATAGGAGAAGGATGATGTTGATCATGACGATGATGATGAGAGGTTCTCGCCTTTCAGCCTGTGAGAAATAGTGCAGCTGTCTCAACAACAAAATAGGGGACAAAAATCAGCTCAGCTTTGTTCAGGCCAAGCATTCAATAAGCCATAGCTCAAGTACGTACACCAAAGTGGAGAGCCGAGCCGAGCAACACGTTGCACTCACGAACACATATATTGGGTGGTTCTGATCGGAGGGCAATATGAGAACCAGAAGAAAAAAAGCAGAGGACGAGGAAGAGGAGAAGAAGACGAGAGGAGCCCAGATTTGCTGGTGAATTGAACGGAACACGTCCACTGCGAGTTCATTTGGGATGGGAGCTTCCAAGAGCTCGGATGGTCACAAAAAATCACAACCAGCGAACCCTGGGAATGCCTAATAATGGGGTTTTCTCATCTGTCCCACCCTAACAGTGAGTGAAAGACACTGTTTGCATTTTCAATGGGATTCGAACGTGACTAAGGGGGACGTTTGACCGGAATTGGGAGAGATTTCAGGACCTTTTAGATAGCTTCAAATTATCTAGAATCTTGCTCCGCTCTGGATTCTGAATTTGCATAGAATGTTTATTTTCCTTTCCCCGAGTTGACAAGGACCGCATAACATGGCATTGAATCAATGTTATAGTTGAAAGCTAATCATGGGTCCATGAAGCCTGGCCATTTCGAAAGGCGTTGTCTTGTGTCGTATAAAATTGATACGCTCTTGTTAGAAGTGGACATTTTTGCCGCTGTCGTGGTTGTTGTTATCGCGGTGGGCTTGTTGTGACTCAAGTTTTCGAGTTCATTTTTCTGTGTCAAATGCTCTGATACTTTCATATTTGTCATGCATGGAACATCAATTCTGAGTCTCAGACGTCTGAGTTAATGAGGGAAAAGTTTCATTCGGAGAGCAAAGACAGACACACAGACGACAGTCATGCAGCTCGCCGAGCAACTCGCTCTATCTGTGTAGTACGTATGGATGTAGAGAGCCAATCCAACTTCATCATCCGCCGAACGAACCCTAACAACCCAAGCGAGCTCGAGAAGTCACCTCTCAAAGGTGAGAAAGTGACTTGATACGCCTTTCAGTCCAACAACTACGCACACATGCACAGCAACGAAGTCGAAAAGACACAAACGTGAAAAAAGTTGCCTCGGTTATTCTGGATTTCATACTCGAGAGTATATGTACTGTACGTTACATAGATTCTGCATGCCTGGAGACCCTCGTTTATGGGATGTGTCCAGGAATGGATGTTTGACACTACTACGATCATCAGTCATAGTAGTACCTGGACCGATTTCCATATCATTCACAACATAAGCCCAACCTCAAGTCTGATTTTGAATAATCTCACTTGGGATTTGATTCGGCTAAAAACGCCCCGAGATTGATTGAACCAGGCGTCATGGATGGTGCTGGTAATTTCGGATTACTCCTCCAGTACGTACTACGGGTACAACTACACGTGAGTGAGTGAGTGAGTGAGTGAGTGAGTGAGGGAATCAGTACCTCGACTACCACAACAACCAACGATTCCGAATGGAAGTACCAAGCCCAAACCAAAGCTAGTCAGGGTAGATGTGGTGGTAGGAGTAGTAGTAGTAGCAGCATCATTCAGTTCCCTCTCTCGCTCAGTACTTGTTTGCCTCGATGGATGGATGGATAGATGGATGGATAGATGGATGGATGGATGGATGAACGAACGGACTGACGGCTCGGTTTCTGTGTCACTTTTTTCCTTCTCGGAAATGACTTGACACTTTCTATCCTACTACCACGACAAGCACTGCCATTACAGTACTCTGTACCAGCAGACCACAGACACACACATAGCTACAAACGATCTATGAAGGTAAATTCGTAGCAGTAGCAAAACTAATAGTGTATGTATGCGGCCTAAGCCACTAGCACTGGCACTACCTCTCCTTCTTGGTTGTCGTTTTCCAGCACTTCCACCAAACTTTGGTTGATTGGGGTGGGTGTACACATGTTTCAACCTTAATTTTAGAGTTCCCAACGCCTCCCTTAATTTTACTATCGTGTGAACGAAAGATTGATATTATCAAGGCATGCTAAGTGAGTGCCGAAATTAAGCGGGAGTCGAACCTAAATGGGTATGACCTCCCTCCTTATTTTCGGTGGTCCCTTTACTACGTACGTTCCTTCCCAAGCAACCTTAGAAGACGAAGCACCAAGATTATTTTGATTAAGCAGCTGATAAATTGATGAAGAAGCTCGGAGGTGTGATTTTCGTTATCAATAATCTTGCTTCCAGCTAGCTCCAAAGAACAGGGGACCTGACCAGCTACGTATCGTTGGTTTGGAAGCTAAACTGAATGGCTATAAAGTACCAAACATGGAACCCAATAACCTTGAATTATTACAAGGGGCCGTTTTGACCGAACTCGGGCAAGGAGAAGATCCAATGGTGCGAAATAACATCATTGACTAATGGCCAGTTGGACCGATATTTCTAGTGCATTGCTGTGTGTACGCATGAAATCACCAGAACAGGATCAAGTCTCACCTAATCCACCAAGCCAAATTTTTACAGTGTTCATTCACTTGAGAGATCGTAATCAACTTTCGGCGCCTTAGGTTTATTGATTGTGATCATAATGGTTCCTTGATGAAAAAAGACTAACGATACGCCACTCTGGCAACTCGTATCAAGCTTCAACACACGTTTTGCAACCAGAGCTCATTAATGAGAGTCTCTAGAAGAAAATAACACACCCAGGACAAGGCTCATTAATAGACGAGTTTCTTTATTTTACTGCATTACAACCATTTCACCATTCGTTTTGGAAAGCGAGACAACTTTAACAAGTCCTAAGATTTGTAAGCTGCCATTGAATTCGTTTGTCAATGTCTATCTAGCGAATGAGACCAACAACCTGATTCAAATCCAGCTGTTGGGAAAGCTTCTCTAGGATCCCAATTCCCGATTAGTTCATCAATGCGTAAAATTTTCTCAGACAAATAGTTCGAGTGTGAACTAATTCGATCCAAAACCCAAAAGACGACCAGCCAGACCCTCAATCCATAATGCATGGCACACCATGATTGAACGTAAACGTCGATATTAATCTACTATTAGAAAGGCCATGCCATTTCATCAGAGCTACAACTCGCTCACTCTGGTCAAAGAGGGCCTCTTCCAAGTTGCGATATTTCGCAACTCGAACACTGCGACAACCATTCATCCGGACCGTCTGTGCGTCAAATTTACACGGCATTGGAGACATGGCCACAAAGATCAAGACAAATTACCAAACACTTTCTGGTATGTCCTAATTTTTTTTCGGCCTCTTCCTCTCTGGTCTTCTGCCATATTGAATGCTTACATGGAGCTGAGCCAAAGAGTGAGGAACGAAGGATCCGAGAGACGAGAACAACAAGCAACTCTGGTTCCTTCTTGGTGAGCCTTCTTCGGTACCTACGCACATACGTACATTGCTATACTATCAGCACCACCAACGGTGAGTATGGCAAGTCTCGGAGGGAAATTTGCGAGACGTTGATATTAATTATCATTGAAGATCCTGGGGATGGATGATGGTGTCGAAGTCAACGCCAAGAGGGCTCCCTGATTTTTGGTGGCGGGTAGTGGGGACTTTGAACGCACAGCCAGACACAAGCAGGCTGAATGAGTACTGTATGTGCCAACAGCAATCTGAAGAACTTCATTTATCTTTTTTTCTCGTCATTAATTTTGGTAGTAGTGCCATCATCCCGGGAGGTGTGCGTGTAGCTCGCACATGTACTACTACAAGTTAGTAGGTAGTAGGTACTACTGCTTGTGAGTGAGTGAGTGTATCAGAGTTGGTTGGTTACTGGTTGGCTTGGATGGACGAATTCTGGCGTCTTCAATGTGAGAGAGATTAAGAGAACTTCTGATTGCTTCCCAGCCCCAGCCAAACATGTTATTGGAAAATACCACATGCTGGGCAATCTCAAGCCGTTTTCTTCCCCTCCATAAGCCAATTAAAATAATGCTAGAAAGGCCATGTCATTTCATCAGAGCGACCAACACATTCTCACGAAACATCCCACTCACTCTGGTCAAAGAACCTTTTTCCAACCTCCGAAACGAACCACCTCAATCCTCTTTTAGCACTCGACAATCTACTTGTATATGACGTTTAAGCCGGTCCCAGAAAGGATGCTTCTCGCGGCCCTTTTGGTCTCATTATCGTGTTCGACCCGATAAAAACAAATCGTCGTTGTCTTTAATGGATTAAGGATCCTCATCGGATGGATGGATGAATGATTTGGCTCGTTGAGATGTTCTCCGACATGTTTGGAGATAGAATATCCAGAGCTGGATCGGGTGGACTTATGAGAGTTCGAGGAGAACAAGAAAGAGGACGAGGAGGAGTGAGTTTTGATGAGTTCACCGCCAAAGACGATCACAACTAATCCTGTCATGTCCTCCATTTCTCCTCGGTCTCGAAATCTACGCCAACGACGTACGTACGTAGTCCGTATTGTTCAAGCTCTTGAGAAGCACTTGCCGTTGGTTGGAACTCTCGGATTCTGGAAGTAGAAGGAAGATGACGAACCATCCTCATCTACTAGTGCCTTAGACTTGTCTCTGGGGCTCAGTTTACGCCGAATTAGGCATATCCCTTGTTATTACCATCATGATCTTCATCATGGTGCTGGTGATGATCATCATATGCTTGTTTAAGGTCCGGTCTCTGAAAAAAGCTGTGGGCGCAGTCTTATGGTCAAAAAACACGAGGGAAATCATGCAGCTTAATAATAACTAGAAGATGATTTATCTCGTTGGACCATGTTGCCTATGTACACTCTTGGAGATGCTTGTAAACGCAATCATGAAGCATCTAAATTTGCTGTCGTCTTTTTTCATCATTATTCTCCTTCTTCTTCATCCTCGTCTCCTCTGGTACAAAATCATTAAAACGAACCTGGTGGCACATTACAGGGGATGTTAAAATCCAATCTTAATCAATTGCTGGTAGCCATGGCTGGCGGCTATTTCTGTTCAAGTGAAACCTTCATGTGGAAAAGAAGCCATGTGATTAGGAAGGACCCCGGAGTGGATCGGTTGGTTGCTTGGATGGTTGGATGGTTGGTTGGTAGCTCGACTAGCTGAGCTCTTTGGTCGGTCGGTCGGTCGGTCGATCGGTCGTCACTCTTCAGTCAGTCTTCACGCCTAAGCTTGAACTACTGTACTACTTCTGGTGCAATGCCCACTGCTGCTCTCTCTTTCTTCGTCCCAAGTCGTCGTCGTCGTCTATTCTTGGTCCCTTCATATAAAAAATCTTGATCGTCATCTTAGATGCATTAATAAAAGAGGACAGATCATTAAAGAAAGGAACGAGGAGACAAGCACTAGCAAAACTCGCACTACTAGAATTCCAACATAAAAGGCGATCTCATATTCAAGAAAGGTACTTACCCATATCAAGCCAGTTTTCAAATGACTTTGCATAGATTAGTGGGACATAATTAGAATAAGTTGATGTAGTGGCACAATTGCAAATTTGGAATTTGGCAGTGTGTGGATTCGCTTAAAAGCAGGCTGTTCGTTCCATTGGGTCCAGAGGCAAAATTTTCAATTTTTTATTCTTTACAAGTCTCATCTCTCCATCCGAGTCCAAAGTAACACGGTAGGTGCTTGCAAGTTGGCTGATTGTGCGAGATAACCGGTCAATGGACAACTCCAATTCTGGATACTTTTCCCTTGATTATTACCCCAAGATCCATTCCGAGATGAAGTCACGTTTGTACACATAAATCCGTCAATCATGCATGATTCCGTTTGTGCTGGTCATGAAGGTCCCAGAGAAAGCAATAAAATGCGCCAAATAATGGCGATGAATTTTGCCCAATTAAGTGGCACAATGACGTCGACGACCCCGGTAGAAATTGTGGCCAGTTTGTGTCTGACATTAGTTCCTCTAATATCTCTCCTGGTATGGCTTCGTTATAAAGAACTGCCGTCGCACCCAAATGACTTTTTCTCTGGGCGACAATTTTTCTCACCATTGGAGTTATGCCACTCACCAGCAAAAGCCATGTAGGCAACCAAGCAACCAACCAACCCAAGGATAGCAGCAGCCAAAAAGGCGGCAGCAATAGGGAAGTGCTATGTCATTGGACTTAACAAGGTTGTCCAATCTTGCGTTATTGCATGCACCTAGCATGTAGTTATGTAGTATTCGTAGCACTGAGGTGTTGTAGGACATGTTGGATAGGAGAGAAGGCATCGTCGGTCCCACCATCTACTAACAACCATCGACCAAGAACTACGGGTTTACAACCAGGTTCGTAAAACGAACCAAGTTCTAAAATATATGAAGCACCTCAAGAGTGACAACTTCAAACATTTTCAGCCCAATTGACCGCGTTCGAGTCAAGTTTTTTTTAAACAACACTTCTCATCGTTATCTTGTAACTGGGTTCAATCTGGGAAACCATCGAGCGGACCCCACTTCGACATGTTTTGCTAGTAAGGGCTAACATATCGACCATTTTGAAATCAAATTAGTAAACGAGTCCTTTTTTACTAAGCAAAAACGTTTCTCAATCTTATGACATATGTAAAAAGCGTATTAAGAATTTGTTCAAATTGTTGCACATCGAATATGCATTATGATTCACTTCAGTGCAAAGATGAAGTTTTTAGTCATTTCGACATTCTTTCCCCACAAACTGTCCCAAAAATTGCCTTGTTCATTCGAATTCAAATACTCATTTACATGCACATTACATAAACCTCATTAACCATACCTTTGTGGGGATTGAAGAAGTAAAACATGTCTAGTAATTCGGTTTAATTGCCAATGAGTAACTGCAGCAATTACTTAACATTTGAGTCGGGGATCAATAGAGGAGCCTTTCAATCTTACTCGTTGTTTGCTCCAAGTTTTAGCAAACACAGAAGCACAAAAAGTGTTCGATTTCGGATGTTCATTTTCAAATCCTTCGACCCAAAAATTGACCAAAACCTACATTTATCGCGGTTAAAACAAGTAATTTCAAGTCCAATATGATCCCAAGAGACCCGAGTAATGATCCATGTCTCGTCACAACTCTCAAAAGGCAGGTTTTTTTCCTTTTCTTAAAGCTTTGCTTGACCGCGTGGATCAAATTTAGAGACGACCCTCCCATCTTATTCTCTTGTTCCTGGCTTTGCAAGGAATCTGGCTTGATCGCACCAGCTTATTTGATGTTGTCGTAGGTTGGGAAGGCAGGCCAAGATCCAAAATCGTCTTTCATTGTCATGTAAAGCAGGCAAATTCTTGATGGACAACAGTTGAAGAGGGGCAAACACGTGTGTGAGATAGCCTAGTAGAGCCATCTGTACGTTTCGTCCTCCGACTATGGCCCAATTAAGTGTCAAAAGTCAAATAGGGATCGAACAAATTACCCCCCGACTCATTATGGTCTGCTTTGGGGTCGACAGAATTACATGATTGTTTCATTTGAAACGTTGGCGTGGTCTGGTTTCAAGTTCCCAGGATCTCTTCAATTTGCTTGCCGTCCAATAATTCAATACAACATATGGCTAGTAACAAGCTTAATAAACATGTCAAAGGAAAACGCCGAGCTTAAAAAAGGGCAAGCCAGGCTTAGAACAAACTTTCCAAGTGTTACGTTCCAGACATTCCAATTTCAGGCCTGATGAGTCAGATGGATACAAGTAGTCGGACCGAACGTGAAATATTGACCTCTTGTTTCTAAGTACAAGCTGCTTTTTGCTCCCAGACTTTCACCATACCAATACAAAGTTTTGCGATCTTTCATTCAAGTGCCATCTCAAGCTTGTCAAGCGCACTTCTTAGCATCTATTTTTTGTGTGTTCTAGTGACACGGAGATGAAACCTTCCTTTCGAATACGTTCGTCTTCCTCTCAATTTCTTTGCCCGGGGTAATTTGATGTTTGCCTCATGATGACCCTTTGAGCTCTCGAACGCGGTTTGAACGATTTTCTTGGACAGCTTCCTTCTCTACCTTTTTTCGAGTTTCAAGGAATCTCATTGTTCGCTTTGAAAAAAAAGGTCCTAGTAGCATTAAAATGGCAACAATTCTCTCGGGGTTGAAAGTGAGTCTGGCTGGCATCGAGTTAGAAAAGGACTCGTTTCCCGTTCATTGGTTCGGTCATTGGAGTTGGCTGAGCAACCATCTAGCCAGTCAACCACGGTGTTAGCTAACTGTTAGTGAGTGAGTGAGTGAGTGAGTGAGTGAGGATCGCTGAATTCATTACTTTTAAAGAAAGATCTATAAATCAAGTTTGGAGCTTTTACAGTTTCGCCTCCAGCTTTGGAAGTGGCCCTTAAATTCTGGTATTTTGTCCCCTTGAATGGCTCGGCGTCCAGGTGTCCATCCGTTCTCGAACAGTAGGTGGCGCCTTAAAGTCAAATGAAGTGACATTTTCTTGACACTTACACACGAAGCGAAGAGGCGCATTAGCAAGGGCAAAAAATGTGCCCTGAATTCAGATCAAATACGGCGACAATGACGACCCAGAGAACGAGAACAACGACGAGGAGAAGCCAGAAGTAGTGTAAGGACTAAATGGGATTGGAAGTCCCTTCAAAGATTCATGACATTGAACTCGATGATTAATTTCAAATCGGGTCAATCCAACAATTTAAAGCCTGAAACCGAAGGGTCACAAAATTCCGGAAAGAAATAGAACGATAATCTGAAAGACATGAAAAAATAAAGAGGGCTCCTCATTTGGTTCTTGACTATGTGTTTTGTTCCCCAAAAGACACAGATTTGTTCAAAGCACATCAGCTCTTGAGACTATACCCCAAAAATCCTGAACACTTAAGATCTGATCCTATCCGTACCTTACATTAGTATTGGACCGTGTCTTGAGTCTTTTTGGGTCGTTATTTCCTTTGCTTTTCCCCGTGATCAAGACCTCGGCCGCCATTTTTCTCCATGAGGGTGTTCCTAAGCCGTCAAGAGGATTATGAACGAGAGGTTGATGATCTTCAACTAGTACACATTGGTCCGACTGACTGCTATGTTCTACTACCGTGAGCTGAAAGATTTGTACCTAGACACTATGGGTTCGACCACCCAAGTCTCCTAGATTAGATAGATTCTCTGTGATGCACTGCGATGCAGTCTACTCCCTCTCCACACACACACACATCTACCACTGAAGTTCGGAGCCCTGAAGAGCGCATATGATCTCTCAAGGTTATTACTTCTCATCATTTGTCAAAACATTCCTTTGGCAATGCTCACTATCGGTTCATTCTTTTCCACGGTGTACGTATCAAGTGATAGTTTAACTAAACATTAAATGGACTGTTCAAAATAAAAAGATGTATCTTTTGGAGAAGGTTGGGATCGAGCCAATAACATCAAGAAATTTACGTTTTGATTGTGATTTGATTCATAAAAAGTTCTCAACCATTGACTGAGATTAAGTAGTATGGGATCCAAATTTGAAAAAAAAATTGACTGCGTTGGGACTTTAATTGTCCAAGTCATTTCTTGAACTTAAGAGTCGACCTTGTAGAGAAAAGAATATAAAGAAGTTATCAATAGAGTTCAAAATCTTTCCGGTTAATTTGAATTCGAAAATTGACTTCAAATCATCAATATTGCATCTTAAACGACTTGGATTCATTCGTTTTTGAGAATTTCATTATCGGTTTCAGCATGTCAAGGAATTTTAATTGCGGCAAAAAGGATTCCAATGAAAGTAATGAATTGATGTAATCTTAAGATACCGCAATAGTTGGCAATCTTACGAAATACTGGTGTTTTCAGTGTTGATTTGGTGTGACCTCATGAGACTAGTAAATTCTGATTGCGAAATTTGGCTCAAGCTGAGGTCCTCTATCATCTTGATAGCCTGTTTACTAATTCGGGTTATTTGCTGAAGAATACTAATAACTGGCCCGTCCGATTCTTTAATCCGTCTCTTTCACAAACGAAGCAAGCGAGCGCCCTGATGCTTTGTTACGCTCGGATCATGAAAATCCTGATATTTATGTTTAATATGGACAACGGGATGATGACCCATCTACAATCGTCCTCCTTCTTCTTCACTCTTATATACTGGTGTGTCGTGGAGAGAGACAGAAAGAGGGACCAATTTTTTGAACAGACCATGTGGCATGATTGCCGCCGCGTGCTAAGCTCTTGTTCGCATGGACGCAACGAGAAATATGGCGACAGTCCCCATACTAAACCGTAATCAAAATCCCCATTGTCGGGCAAAGGGCACCATTATCTACTCGTATTTATGGGGATATCTCTTCTCTGATGTATCCCCACGAAGTTGGGGCCTCTGGGACCATTCCGATACAGGAAAAAAAATCCTTGCATGTCCTGGTTTCGATTGTTCAGTGAAGTGTTGGTTCATGAGTGTCAAAATTATTAAGACTGAGAAAAGGTCCATGGGGATTAACAAACTTGGAAGTGACAAAAGGAAAGAAAAAGAAAAAAAAAACCTTGGTTCTCTTTTTTCTTCCCGATTTTCCCCCCGTGATCTATTTTCCCCGGAAACTTCGATTTTTTGATCGATATCGAGGGAAGGTGTGGAGAACAAAGGAATCACTAACGATGAAAAGAGAAGAATGGAAAATAAGAAAACGAGGAAGAGCGCACAGATGATCGTCCAAAGTCAGTCTGAGCAACTGAAGACGTTTCTCAAGCCAAGTGGAGTAAGACTATTATTGCGAGAACTTCTTTTTTGGTGGAAACTCTTACAGCAATTGTGACAGAAGAAGGACAATCACTTCCAAGGCCCACTTGGCACAGATTCAATTTGCGATATTTTCATCTCCAATCTCATCCACATATTCATCCACTCCATCCAAAGCTATATTTTCCCTCCAAGATCCTGCCACTAAATGTGAGGAGGTCTGGACAGCTCATGAATATTTAGCCCTTCTTATATGCTCATCAGTGAATTCTTATTGACAGTATTGTACTGCTTCCAAGCCCCACGCACGATGGTTCCCTCGGTGGTTGTGGTGGATGGAAAAGAAACCTAGTGGGCGGTCGTGGGAGCAAATACCAACCATGACGACCTCCATCATATATATCCATACCGTATGTACGTATAATACCAGTGAGTGAGTGAGCGTGTGTGTGTGTGAGTGAGTGAGTGAGTGAGTCCAAAATGAGTGGTGGTTGGACGGTACCAATCCATCCATCTCGTTCAGTGGGTGAATCCGGGTTGTGCAAACAGTCCTCGCCCAATCTCATCTGTGGATAGAGCCCTACCGATCACTTTGAATGTCCAAGTTCGCTTCTTCGTAGTTGGTTTTCTCGAGATATCCTCCATCGGCCTATGTAGCTTGGTACATGTATGTACGTACGAACTCGTATGTACAGACTTGGGAGTGGAGCTAGTTATCGGAGGTTAGATCACCCATCCATCATGTATATTCTGGCGTTTTAGCTCGAGAATTGATGGACTCGGGGAAAATCTCGGAACGCCAACGTAGAAATATATCGTATTTGCATGCCAGGAATGCTCGAGAAGCCCATCCACGAGTGCATCTACGTATGCAAGATATACCATTTAAGAAAAACTAATTAATGTACTAAATAAGCCCCCCTATACTTCAACCAACCAGATCTCTACTCGAGGCGCATTGGTTGGCACAAAAGGAATGCTAATGAGGTTGAGGAGATTCAATCACCTCTCTCCATCTCCAGTGCCCGAAAGCATGATGTTGACGAAAGTCTCTTTTTTATGTCTGTAAATACACGATCGCTAAACCAACTTATGACCTTCACAATATGTGTAGCTTCTTTTTAGGTCGCCAATAGGACTCATCATGCAACAGGAAACCACAATTGAAGGGCGGAGCTCTTGGACGACGGATATTATGAGACACTGAATTTAACATGCATACGTAGGAACGAACCAAAGAACGAACTGGCCTGGCAATCATTGACTGCTGTCTGTCTGTCCCTCAATCCTATATCCTACTAGTACACAAGCCAGAGAGACAGAGGTTACAGTTCCCCTCAGATCCTGCTACCGATAAACTACGATAATAGCGACTTACTGACAACTGCCAGCTTGTCATTGGAAGTTCCATTCAAGCCCAGGACCAACCAAATAAGACAGACAAGCCAGAGGTCGTCACGAATTTAAAGCCAATGTTTTATGAAACTACCTTCCAATCCGAGTTTTCAGTTGATTTCGTCTTTCGTCGGGCGCACGGTGATTGGGAAAATTGATTTTGAGAGAAAATTTTCGAGCCCCACTAAAGAGGCTTCTTTTCATAAAAGGGGGTTCTAATGAATACAGTTGTTCGTTTCATCTTGAAAGAACGAAGAAATGTACGGAGTAGAGTTGCCCGGTAGAATGTTGTTCACGAGGCCATTTCAACCAGATACGAAAGGAGGCGGGGTCGACTGTCTAGTGTTGGAAGTGCAAAAGTAAAGAACATGAGAAAAAGAAGACGAAGGAGAAGGCGAAGAAGAAAGGGAGAGAACCAAAGACGAGGAGGAGGCTAGGGGGCTGGGATGCATGGCAGCAGCCCATTTTATATGTCAAAGACCATCGCGTAGTAGTATGAAGAAACGAACGAACGTACTTGGTCCGTTTTGGATGGGTTCTTCTCGTACATTCATGCCAACACAAAACTCTCCCATGAAGCATATATGCGAACACCACTGGCATCACTCGCACCACCATCCTTCTCATCATTACTTACCAATGGGTGCACTAAAGCAGTTTCCCCAACACATTGCGGGTCCCTCCATAAATACTGGAAGACGAAGAAGACGAAGAAGAAGAGTCCTCCTGGTGAACCCACTCACGAACCGCATATGAAAATGGTGCTTCCTTATGTCGCTGGTACGAAGTTCAACCATCTCAAGACTCCAGAGCTCGAAGAAATAGGAGAAGGAAGGAGGAGGAGGAGGAGGAGAAATGGTTGCGCCAAAGAAACGACGAGATTCCAAAACCGCCCATTTTCAAGTCAGATTCAATTTTGAAGAATTCCGAAGCCAGAAGCCCAACCAAGAAGTACGGACCTTCACCAGCAAGCACCGCCATCACCATCATCAAGCGGATTCAGACAGCACCACGACCAAGCCAAAAGTAGAAGAACGAGATTGAACGATAACGTTTCGCTTCTCCCTCACCACATTCAGGATCGTTAGACCGTCCACTTGATTGGAAAGGAGTATATATCAGCTCCCGTGAGGCTCTAAGTGTCCACAAATTAATTATGATGATAGAGCCCAGTAGCCACTAGTATAGATAGAACCTATAGAAGGTGGAGGCGATCATAATGAACATTTTCCCAGACCACTTGAATCTTGATCAAATTCAATTATCTATGCTCATATGTCCGGTCGAAGTGTACACTATGTAGTAAATGTCGTTTCGTGGTTCTATCTGATATCTAGTAGTTCTATATACAACTTAGGAATGAGTGGTTTTCCAGAGGTAGGAACACCGTGACAAGGCAAGAAACCAAGTCAATTATTCCCCTGAGTTCTCTCACTCTCGTCGACGTCGTTGCCAGATGAAATGTTTGTATAACCACTGCAATCTGTCTGGACTAACATGCAATTATCCAACCTCCAGATAATTGAAACAATTACCTCCTTGGGAATCACTCACTCACCACGCTACTGCGTACATTGGAACGTACCACTCGCCTCTACCTTCCTTTACTGAACCTTTTTGCCTTTTCCCTTGGCCACTTGGCCAAACTCTCAAGGTAAGTCGAGAAGACTTCAAGGAGTCAGAGCTCATTCGAACTTCTAACCCAACTCAAGCCTCATGATTGGTACCATTTTAAATGTAAGCAGAAGTCCTGTCCAAGGAAGAGGAGGGTCGGGTCCAATTATGGGACAAATGAAGTTAGAAAGAGTAATGAGGGAAATGGCCTTACGGACTCATCCGACACGACACATGTTGCATGCGCTTTAACTCAAAGACCTCATTATCTCACACCAAGTTTTTGCATGAATTTGGTACCAGGGTTAGATCTTGTTTAAAGTGAGTTTCAGGACCAGAAAAGTAGATAAACGATTTTGGCACGAATAATTCATTCGTACATTTCTACATTAATGGTAGACAATGAGAGAACTTATGTTATGAACTGAACAAATCAATATGGACTTTCATGCATTGCATTTTCAATCGTATAACTCCGAGACTGTTTTCCTGAATGCTTGTGTGTAAGTTAGCTCATAATTGAATCCCTGAGAAATGCAAGCTATGGTGTGTATGGATTAGTTTCGGATACGACTACATTTTTGTTCGAATCCACCCATACGAGTCGAAGCACTGTAGGTAGACGAGTGAATTCCGATTGCTTGGCCATTGAAGCTACGATGGAAGCATGTTGCTTCGGGAAAGATGGAGACGACTTGGAATCCGTCGGTATTTAGCCATAATGACAGAGCTCTTTAGCTCTCCTCGTAGCGATAGCGGGCAGTGTAGCGCAGGATTTCCAACTACAACCCCAACAACAACAACGCTGTATGGACTGTGGCCTGTCTCTTCTCTTCTCGGCTCAGATCTCCGTCGGCCAATTCAATATTGCAGGGAGAAATGATTTTTCATTCTATTGAAGAGGATCCAGCCACTGGCTTTCAAGCCCGCCTCATTCCCTGTCGTCTGGATCAAGCTCTGTACCTACTTACGTACCTACGTATATAGCTGCAATCTCATCGACGAACGGACCTGCTCCTCCTCATCACCATCACCATCATCATCAATAAGGCAAACTTCGACCAAGACCTCTCCGAAAGTGGGAAGCTTCATAGACATATCCCCGCCAAGAAAATATATAGGGCACTTAGTTATGGTTATATTGAACACATAAAGAATGGATGATAGCACTGATTGATATTTTTTGAAAATCACAAATTGTTTTGTAAATAAAATGATCATTTAAAGCTTCTCTATTTATCGCTTATGAGAACCCTATTTGAAATCGGAAGTCGCCACTTTTTGAGCCGAATTAGCTTGCATTACTAATGGAAAAAAATGACCTTGAGTTGACGTGGTGTCATTTTATCAATCATATAAGTTAAAAAACTGCTTTGATGGCCTTACTTGGTCGGATGCTTATCTGAGTTCTGTGAAAAACATCTCTTTCCATAATTGTTGAAACATTTAGACACCTAAACAGGACAGTGCTACGGAGTATTGGACTTGAATCAAGGATTTGTTTACCTTTTGGTACCTCTTTTGAATTAATTCACCAATAGTTTCTTACTAAAGGGACCCCTCTTAAGTAATTTGATCAATTTTGTTCATCAATGATTAGTCTTCTTTAAATTTAGTTTGAATACTGATACCATTTCTTGAAATTAAGAATAGATTCAGAATCATGTGGGCAGATAAGTCTTAAAATCACTGAGTTCCGTTTTAGTATCAAATGTTGAGATAACTACTTTGTCATCATGCCATGTTCATTATTGATAAAAAATATTTTCTTCATTGAGAAACTTTTTGCTATTCATAGAATTTCATCAACAAGATGAGATCACTTTTGGGTGAAACGTGGAATATGTTTTTGTGGAATTGCTCCACTTTCACAATGAATGAATTCGTTCACTCTTCAGTACTGCTGAAAACATTCACTTTTCATTACTTAGCTTTTCTATTAATAACACTTATATTTTTTGCCTTCTCAAAATGTAGCTTGTCCACTCTCAGTACGTACCTACATACATGTAACGTTAGCTATTTGATCTGTCACAAAGTACACATTGCTTTGTTATAAATCTTTGAAAAGGCGGAGGAATGAAAACGAGAACGCTAATCAAAACAACCCTGATGCTATTCAATTCAGATATTGAAAGCACATGTCTCCACTAATCCGCTCATGCTGTGAACTCAGACAGAGTGAACATCGTGAAAGCATTCGTCGAATATCTGTTTGGTTAATGAGAATCAAACCAATGGCGATTGTGCCTCCAAGGCCACCCTCACTCAATCATGGGTCAAATTGCGTGAGGGTGGGCACACAGGTTCACTGATTGAGGTTGTCGTCACTCTGAAATTCGAGACAAGAAATGGCCCAAGACGAGATGGGAATGGCCGTAGGTTTTGCCATGGGCGACCCAAAGTGTCTGGCTCGGATTGGCGTTGTTGTGTGTCGGGCTCTATTGAGAAAAGGGAAGAACAACGCCAAAATGTCGAATTCCTGACTGCCATGAAACAAAGGCAAGACAAAACAATTTAGCCAGCACGAAAATTGGTTAAAGAGCCCGCAAAAAATTCCACGTTCAGAGCCGCACAACCTCGGTGGCTTGAGGGGCTTCAATAGGTTAAGAAGAGCATCAAAATGGTGCTTAAGAGAATCGTGAAAATCGTTATTGATGGCAAAGATATTTGCCATGAAAAGGATTTTATTCTTAGAATTGTTTGTGTTTTATCAATTACATTTTATCAAAAGTAGCATCTTAATACGAAACCTCAAATACCGATTGGCGATTTCTCCTCTTAAAAAGAAGCAAGCCAATGGGTGCATCGATTGCTTTTTTAATTTGCTATTTCGTTTGAGAAGAGGGATGTAAAAATGGTTGAAGACTACTTTATATTGACAAGTTATCAAATGAATGAAATAAAACAGATCACAAAATTCGAAACGATTAACATGTTTGCATGTTTAACATGTAGCTTCTAGTTCAAATGATGTCATGATAAATCAGAAAATACATTTTTTTGCCCTGCTATTGACAGGAAAATACGGTACTTAAGATTGCATGTAAAACAAATGAAAGAAATTACATCATTACCGCTGTGTTTTAAAAAGTTCAGTTTGATTTTTTTAACAGGCCCGTTGAGACTGACAGGTGGTAAAATTTCGAGTAATTTGGGCACTTTATTTGTTAGGGATGTTTGGCTTGTAACTCCGTTTTCAGTACATTTTCATATTTGTTACCCTCGCTCCGTTTGAAGAGAAGTGATTTGTGGCCAATTGGTTGGTTTCTGAGATAATCTTCTTTGCTTGACGAAAAACAGTGTTTTTCACCTTTCGTGACTTCTCAGGCATTTACTTGATTTCAACCCAAAGACATTCAGAACGCATAATCTTTTGGAAAGAAAATGAGTCAACTTTTGAGGCAGTTACATGATTAAGTCGGCAGAGGCTGCTACAAGACAAAGTTAGTCGGTCTCAAATTACTGAATAGGAGCGCGCCATCTAGAGGCCAATTGGGCCCTCCACTCGGGGTGAACTACACATGACCTAACTTAAAGTCGTGTTAAGATATTTCTCAAACTGTATTACCACTAAATGAAACAATCCATACGATCGTTTATAAGCTCACATTTTGAATAGAGCGTGCACTCCCGCCTCATTCCATTGAACTTTTATAGAGGTCGCTGTTCCATCCAAACATTGTTGACATTTTCCCTTCGATCGTCAAAGAACGCCAAACTAACTAACTCCATACATCGCAAAACTACAATAACCTTCAACGGTAAGAATAATTTGACACTTCTGTTGATATTCCACTAGTTATCTCATCTCGTATTTTTTCATAAATTATTGCAGTTCCAAGATTGTGATCTGAATGAGCGGCTCATTTTGGGGCCGATGGCGGGGCGGTCGACCTCGACGGGTGCGCCATCTCCTGGCCACGGGAGGCGGTCCATTCCATTCCACGCCCAATTCATCCTCCTGTCAGCCTGGCTTTCGATATCCACCTCGTCAGTAAGTCATCCATCCATCCATCCCTCCATCCATTTGTATAATCTTACTGATGAATTCGTTGCTCTCAGCAGCGTGTCCTTGTTCTCCTCGTCGTCAATTTTGTCATCGGTGGATTCCACGGTGGGTTTGGGTCCGGATTTGAATCGACCCACGATCTCGACCGCGGCCACGGAGGCCGAGCGAGTGGGTTTGCGTAATGCCAGCGAGGAGCCTTTGCCCACGTTGACCTTGCCGGATCAGGCTAAGGTGGTGATTTGCGGGGGCGGGGCTCAAGGGGCGGCTATCGCGTACAAATTGGCTCAACGGGGTCTTGGGCCCGACACGGTGGTCATTGACAAGGTACAAAGAGAGAAGAAGGAAACCATTGATTGATTTTTTTAAAGGTTTTTTGGGTATGCCAAAAGATTGTTCATCAGTGTCCTTGGTTCAGAAACATAAGAAGTAAAATGATTGGGAAAGTAGAAATTCTTTAAAAACTCTTTTTCAGCTAGATTGATCTCGAGTCGCTCAAATCGCTAGCTTAAAGGATCATCAAGAGATTTAGGGAAAACTATTCATCAAGAAAGTTTGGCAGATTAGTTGCAACATGAAATATTTTTTAATGTTGTTACAACAAACTTGACTGATTAAAACAAAATTGAAAATAGGATCAAATATTTTTTCCAGCCATCATTAATTTTGCTTCTGGTTTCATATTAGTATCGGGGGTTAGATCTGCTAACCTGAATTAGAGATTAGGTTATGGGACCAAACGAGAATTAATCTGTTACTCTGTTATCGTCGATAACTTAACGAAGACATTTTTGATTTTTTTGGTTTAGTTTTTGGACCGTATAGCATGGTTAAGACTATGGGTCATAAGGAGTCCCATTCTATTTTCTAGGGTGAATTCGGCGGTGGAACTACATGGCATTCCTCCGGATTGGTGGGATTGCTCAAGTTCAGTCCAGTGGAAACTCGATTGAGTCGGATCTCGCGGGATCTCTATCATGAGCTCGAGGCCCAGGGTTACTACACGGGATGGAAACCCGTGGGCAGTTTGTACGTGGCTCAAACCAAAGAACGGATGCATCACTACAAACGTCTCAAATCCGAAGCCTCGGGAAGAGACGTAGAATGTGAAATTCTGGGACGGGATCGTATTGGCGAGTTGTGTCCCATTATCAAGTTGGACGATCTGGAAGGCGGTCTTTGGGTGCCCGGAGATGGCGTGGCTAATCCTTTGGAGATCTGTCTAGCTCTGACGCAATTGGCATCGCGTCAAGGGGTCAAATTTGTGTCCAATTGTGAAGTGGAACGGGTGGAAGTCCAAAACGGCGAAGTCCAAGGCGTTACAACTAACCAAGGATACATTCCATGCGATCATTTTGTGAACACGGCTGGTTATTGGTCAAGATACGTTGGAACCTTGTCCTATCCTCGAGTGCATGTGCCATTACATCCGGCCGAACATTACTTCTTGCACACCAAGCCAGTGGCCAATTTACCGCCTAATAACCCGGTTGTCAGAGATCCCGATAGTCACATCTACTTCCGAGAAAACGAAGGCCGCTTTTTGGCCGGAGGATTCGAACCCAAGGCCAAACCAGCCTTTGAAGTAGGTTCCTTTTGTTGAAAGAAAGTTAAAAGGGCTCATGACTAACTATTTATGGCGACTTTAGGACGGTTTCCCGCTAGGAGGTCCACGAGACCTTACTGTCGATTGGGATCACTTTTACGTGCTACTCGAAGGACTTCTCAAACGCGTTCCCTCCATGGAAAATGCCATATTGGACCGACTCACTAACGGACCTGAGCCGTTTTCTCCCGATGGTCAATGGATTTTGGGCCAAGCTCCAGAAGTATGAGAGATTTATTTGGGCTGGGCTTATAAGTAAAATATTGTCAATGGCACTTTGATTAAATTCCAGGTTAAACGATATTATGTGGCAGCTGCCATGCGATCTATAGGCGTGGGCGCGGCTGGGGGCGTGGGCGAAGTGATAGCTGATTATATCACCAAAGGACGCACACCATTCGACATGTACAACTTGGACATCCAACGCTTCCTTCCCCTTCATAATAATCGCAAATTTCTCCGAGATCGAGTGCGAGAAGTTCCCGGACTCATTTACGCCATACCCTACCCATTCTCCGAGTTCAAAACGGGTCGAGCTCTGAGAACATCGCCCATCTTTACCAAATTGAAAGAGGCGGGTGCGAGGTTCAACCAAGTCATGGGATACGAACGACCCATGTACTTTGAGAAGGAATCCCTCGAACCCAATTTCCTCGGTTTGGAATACATCAAATCGGACGGCGAACGAGAGCCCAAACCCGAGGACACGCTTAATATTGCCAAATCCAATACTTTCTACAAACCGAGTTGGTTTTCCATTGTAGAAAAAGAGTTTATCGCAGCTCGCGAGAAAGTCGCTTTGTGCGATTACACATCCTTTGCCAAAATGGATATCTGGTCCAGCAATCTGGAGGTGGTGGACTACATGCAAAAGCTTTGCTCCAACGACGTAAATATTCCCATCGGTGAGTCCGGGTTGTTGTTATTCCTATTTTATACTTTCAATTGGGATTAAACATTCTATATTATAGGCAGCATCATTCATACGGGGATGCAAAATGAGGACGGTGGCTACGAAAACGATTGTTCTGTGGCCCGATTGGCGGAAAATCGATACATGCTCATGTCCCCGTCCATCCAGCAGATGAAGTCCTACTCTTGGATGAAGAAGCATCTGCCCCAAGACAATTCAGTCTACCTCCATGATGTGACTTCCTTGTACACGTCACTCTGTCTCATGGGCCCCAAATCAATGGGTGTGCTTGAGAAGATCACGGACATGCAACTCGACAGCAAAGCCTTTCCGTTCTTCACCTTCAAATATCTGGACATCGGATGCGCCCCAGACATCCTCACTATGAACATAACGCACACGGGTGAATTGGGATGCGTGTTCTATATCCCCAACGAGTTTGCACTTCATGTTTTCGAGACTCTTTTCGAGGCTGGACAAGAATTTGGCATTAAACACCTCGGATACTACGCCATGCGAGCTCTCCGAATCGAAAAGTTTTACGCCTTCTGGGGACAAGACCTTGATTCCCAATCGACACCCAAAGACTGCGGTCGAAACTATCGGGTCAAGATCCATTCAGATATCGATTTCATCGGCAAGGAACGGCTCACTCAAATGGAAAAAGAACCTCGAAAAAAGATCCTAGTTATGCTTCTGCTAGACCGCACTGAACATAACTACGAAGTGGATCCTTGGCCTTGGGGTAACGAACCCATCTTTCGCGACGGTCGCTATGTGGGCACCGTGACCACGGCTAGTTATGGGTTTTCTCTGAAACGTCACGTGGCTTTGGGTTTCGTTCATAAACAAGAAGACCAAGAAGGAGTCACGGATGAATGGGTGAGATCGGGAGAATACGAGATTGAGATTGCTGGAACGCGTTATCCGGCCAAGGTTCGACTCTCGCCTCCAGTTTTACCTGCCCGAATCGAAGCGGAAGGGTCGGAAAAACTCAATCTGACCAAATAACTATCATAAAACGTTCCACGCGACGCAACAAAATGACGAATCAAATCATACACCAGTTCCGAGTAGAATATTATATATAGCACAATGAATTCTTTGAAGTTGGCCTAAATCATTGATTGCGTCAAGTGTACGAGTATTGAAGCGATAGGTTGTTCTCCGTTTGGTTGTGTGGATAATCCATGATGGCTGTGATCAGGAGGTCAGAAAAGGAATCTCGGGCAACCAAAAGTAGGAAGTAATTGCCGACGGCCGGTTTGGGTATTGTGATATCTCGACTGAAAAGAAGGTCATCGCTTTAGCAACCATGATTACGACAGTAATTGGACCATTACTACCTGTAGAGCACCGATCCCACGTAACTTTCCGCTGCTGTCACGGTGGCCTTGATATCGTAATTGATTGGCGTTGGCGGTTGATTCTTCTTCAAGAAGAGATCATACTTCTCTGGAGCTCCTAACGTACCACGAAGAGCTATATTGGCACTCACTGACATGTATCTCACATCATCGCGATCGACCACGAAACTTTAAAACGAAACGTGTTTTATGCATTTTTAGAATGGACAACTTTATAGTTTAGTGTTTGGTCATGTTAACAACATTCTTTCATCCTTTTTTAACTCGAAATAGCTCTCTAGAAAATGATTCACATGTGCTCTCTTTGTAATGGACCGAAAGAGGGCGCTTAACCGTAACTGTAAGAGGGCGCAAATAAAAAAAAAACTGAAAGGTTCAGTTTCAAAGATTTTTGGACCAAAACAATCCTTTTTTCTGTCCACAAACTCCATTCTTTATATTACATATCTGATTTTGGTTTTAGTAGGCAAAACCGAAACAAAAACCGAAATTTCGGCTGAAAGCACGTTCGGTTCATTACTTGTCCCTCCTCTTCCCAAAAAACTGAACGCAGAAGGTCTCTTTGAATTTAGGGAGCATGTTTTTATTTCGAAACAAAAGAACTTTCACTTTTTTTTCATCTCAACCCATATTGGTCCTATTGGAGAGAAACCGTACTAGAATTAGACAGAGGGATGGCCATTTATCAGAGTTTCATGAGGCTCGATTTCGTATCGAATCCGTAGTTATGGACCGAAAGCTGAAATTTTGTTTGAGTCTAGGGATTGGAACCGAAACCGATGGCATTGTAAAGAATTAAATTTGGAAAATTTTGCCCACAAGAACTCGGCAAAAGTTATGACAAAGGAACGTACCACAAAAATTAAGAAAAAAATCAAAGTAAATAATGTTCTGCCTATGTTTTGCGCCCTTCAGCGAAAGCGTTCGGGTTCTGTTACACACGTTCTTTCGGTCCATTAACAATTACAAATTCAAGACTTACTCAAATAAACCATGTGACAGTTTGTCAAATGAGTACAATGGGTCGCATGTTAACGCATCTAATTCGTGGTGTTTAGTATACTATAATTGCGCTTGAGTATACTCTAATTTTAGTTTGGTCGTAACATGCGGAATATTTGAACAAACCTCAAGATAAGTATACTCTTCCGGCAGAGATATTTTTAAGTATACTCTAAGGGCACGAGTGCACCTTCGTGTTGCACTCGCGCTCTTTAGATTAGAGGCTGTGACTCAGTGCGCCCATTTCAGCGAGGGTGAAATAAGCCTAAGTTACCCATATCTGCTACATACTGCGTTGAGAAAAGCTGTCTGACCATAAAAAAACTGTTTGTGTGGAAACACTGGGCCTGTGTTGTTAAACACAAGTTTAAACAGTTAAACTTCAAGCCCATTTATTATACAAGTGCCAAATTCGGACTCGTTCAAAATCGAACTGAAAGTCGATTTCTCAAAGATTTTCAAGTCTAACTGAATCCAATTCAACTTTAAGCGGGAACTCTTGAAGAAAACGACGAGAGCAACGATTTGATCATCTTCCAACGTGCTCGGAAACATCAAAAAGTGCGTCAATCAGACAAAATGAATGAGCCTTCCTTCAACACCACCACCCCGGATACAACGAACCAATGGATGGGTATGGAATCAATAGAAAATTGTGAATAAAAGACACAAGGCAGAATAAGAGGCATCGACTCCGCTTGCAAATCCATCCCTCATCACTCAAAGGCCACACCTACCAATGGACTTGTCCACGGATCAACCAACTACGCAAAAGCATAAAAGAAAAAAACTTCAACGGGAATAATAAGCCGCGCTCATGGAAGGCCCCGCCAAAATTGCCCATCTTCAACCCAAGAACCCACAACGCTCCCATGTTGCCAATAACGTCATTTCAGTCCATGTGTTTGAGACACTACTGTTTTTTCGATTTGAAATTGATGCCAAAAAATCGGATAGATAAGCCGCTTCAAGGAAAATAGGATTTGGTCTAAACATTCTCAAGAGTTCATGGAAGCATAACTAGAACGACCAAACGGATTGGATCGTGTCCCGGACTTTCTCTACAACTATCACTTTTAATTCAAAAGATGCTCCAATATGTTCATTTGTGTTATTCTCCTAACGAATAATTAAGATGCAAGTTTTCGCCACGGAAACGAAAAAAGACATTGAAAGAATAAATGCTGCTGTTTCAATAACATTTTCGAGGAAATTTCAATACCAATAGAACTATGGATTACGCCTTTTGTATCCTTTAATTCCGAAAGCTCCGAGGACATCTTGTTTTTTTTCGGGACCTCTCAAGAACTATTTTCTTATGACATACTATATGTTTAAGTGTATTTGAGCCACAAATGACAAATTGTCTTCAATTTTGAAAACTAGGAAAGAACTAAGTCCACCATTTATGTTTTATCATTATCAATAATTGCAAATACTGTACCAATGAAATTCAGCTCGGCTTTGAAATATCTGTCACAGAAACCCTCCTTGTCCCCGTTTTGACATAAAAAACGTATCAAATCTATCTTTGGTCTCGCAAAGCTATCCTCTACTCTGAAATTGCATGGGCAAATTGTGTGAGTACACAACAATTGCTATACTCATCGGTTTGTTTCACGTTAAGTATACTTGAGGTCAGCTATGTAGTAAGACCAGAGTTGAGTATACTATAAAACAAATCGATCTTATGTGCGTTAACATGCGACCCATTGTCAGATTCACGTACTCTTAACAGACACCACTGATACTGCTAATCACAAAATATTAAAATGCACTTAATTGGGCTTACATCATATTCTGATGTTGTCCAGCTTTGAGTTGAATACCGTGAGTTGCCGTAAATCGTTGTCCAGGAGAGTTCAATCGCATCAATTTTGTGTCAGATTCTCGTGCACCTTTGCGATCCATGGCATGATGAGATTGGTGAGATCTTTGACTCAGACAGCATTTCCCTTGATTAGCTATCAATAACGTTTTTGTTTTAATGGAACAATCTAGCATGGAAATTGACTAATTCAACTTACCCGAGAGGACTAATAGAATGGCTGTAGTTAGTTTTAACATTGTGTTGCACTTTGGAATGGAAAAAATGTTTAAAATTTATCAAGTATAAAGTAAGTCGAGGGAAGATTCTGAAGAGGCCCTTGTTTGGCGGGCAAAAAATGAACGACTAATTTTTCGTCCAGATGTCTTGCACGTCGAGAAGTACGAAAGATTACTCAAGATGTTTAGCTTCTCGCTGAGCTCGTTTCATTGGCACCATTGCCGAAACTTCATTTTCCCGCGGAGAAGACCATGTGCCATCGATCGTACTCGTTATGTAGTAGAACTAGTAACGATGGAAAGGAGGCATACGCACACATGTGTACGTAAGTGATTCTTTGCGACAGTCACACGAGTCATACGCAAACGCAAGATCAGATTTTTTAGGGAAGCACCAACTTTCAGAACACGGTTGGAAACGCAGTCATCAAAGGCAAAAACGTGGAGGACAAACAATGGTTTTGTTCAGTAAATTCAGGAAATTAAAAGAAATGTATTAAACTTATCTTGTTGTAAGTGAGTATTTGAATGAAAGTGTCTTTTTTGGTTTTTGAAATGAAAATGAATGTAAAACGTAAAATGCAAACAAAAAATATTTTACAATCAAAGCTTAATACACTTAATAAAAAATCCTCGATTTATTGATTTAAAAATACTATTGTCTTTGATCAAATGTACATTGAATGCAAAACTTCTCTAAATATAAGAATAACTTTTTTATCATGCCTTTAAAAAAGTTTCAAGAAACTATTCAATACGAATTATGCGCCAATTTAGACAACAATTTTTTGGTCATTTTTATTCGTCCCTATTTATATCGCTAAGCAAACCGTGCAAAAATCAGGGAGAGTGTGGTAGGTTTCCACTGGGAAAGATTTCCGTCATCAATGAAAGAGATGATCACCTCAAATCCCTTTCATTTAAAAAGTGATCATGTACAGAAAGGTTTTAATAGCACTTCATTTAGCAAACTGTTGACAATTCTCCTCGGGCTTTTCTGATTCCGGACTTTTAGATGAACACAAGACTGGTTTTATATGGTACATAGTATCTTCATCGAGATATTGTCAGTAACAATTTTAAGCAGCTTTCAAAGACTTTTCTTGTTTGACCTGAAAGAAAAAAATATACTCAGATTTTTCCAACAGTGTCAAAAAAGTGTAGCAATAAAGGGTATTTCATAATCAGGCAATCGTACGGGATGTTTGGGGAGGCAATGAAATCTTTTTGAGTGGACTTAACCACTAAAAAATGCATGCACTCCAAATTACTTTTCCAATAGAAGCAAAGGCTCCATTTTGGTTTACTCTCATTCATTCATTCAATCACTCACCAACCAAGCTTGCAATTTGGTGAGTGCGCCAAAGTCTTGGATGTAACCCGGTTTCGAGGTTTTTATGAATTGAACGATTGTCCTGATTTGTTGAATCCACAAGACCGTTAAATCTTGAATAGATCGGACCTGCGCAAGAGGAAGAAGATTGGCACATCATTCACACTTTGCCTTGATTGACAATGACAGCTCTTCCTTCGTCCTCGCTCTGTCTTCTTACCTCCTTGAGATCGTCCGTCAGTTGAAGAAGACGATTCTTGAAATACTCGTTCACGTCCATGATCAAGTTAAAGATTCGTCGGGTTTCGCCGCTCATGATTTCCCAACCATGACGGACATTTCGACCCAAGTAAATGGCTTGCTTGTCCACATAAAGAAGATCAGCGTTCTTGTTCAAGTCTCGAGAGACGTGTTTTCGCCCAATTTCATCACGGATGGTTTGGAATCGGTACTGGACTTTTTGAGGGTTGTAGAGGGACTCTACCAACCACATCTGGGAGAATATTACCATGATTTCTTTAGTAGGGAAATAGATTAGAAGATGATTTTGATTTTCAATATTACCCAATTGTTCCAATCAATCAGAGGGTAGACCTTATCCGATATCCATTGGAGAACTCCACCATTGAAACGCCATGAAAGTCGTAACAGACGTTTGACGGTGCTTCGAAAATCCAATGTTCCCGTCAGTTTTGTATCTTCTGAAAATTAAGAAAATTAATTAAGTTGTTTGTGAAGCAATATCTGTAAGATTAAAAGGATTAAAAGGAAAAGGAGGACTGTGAAATTCGAGATAAAATTCTGGTGTAAAATACAAGCAAGGAGTTTATTCTTTTTTATGTCTTCTTTTTTAACTCTTCTTTTTATTCCTTTTTTTGTAGTGTGGAAGCAAAGAAGGAAAATTTTCTTGAAAGCAAAAAATCAATTCAAGCTAACTTTTTATAGTCTAAATGCCCGGGATTGTCTGGCCATCTAATCGAGGAAATTTAAGTGCTTTCATGAAAGGGACGATTTCCTTCTTTGCATCAAGATCGAGAAAACCGTTTAGGAAAGAAGAGTCTCTTTTGCTTTACTTATAAGCAAGAATTACACCTATAAGGTGCAATTGAGGCTTGATGTTAAAGCAAAGGAGTCTCTTCTTTCGTTTCCGTCTTGTTTGCTTTTGAAGAAACAAGAAAAGCGTCCGTATGATGGAGTAAGAATTTTAAT